>JACXGM010020022.1:0-11255 GCA_016801145.1 Umbra pygmaea | reverse complement strand
GTATGCCAAAATCATCAGTATTAAAACAATAAATGACCTGAAATATTTCAGTTGGTGTGCAATGAATCTAAAATATATGAAAGTTTAATTTTTATCATTACATTATGGAAAATAATGAACTTTATCACAATATGCTAATTTATTGAGAAGGACCTGTACATGTTAAAAATTTGTCAGTGTCTAAATATTTCTGGACTTCACTGTGTATTATACATAATATATGTATAAATATATATATCTCTCAATCTAGTTTTTCTTTTATTGTAAATAAATTTAAAAAATAACATGTTCTTTTGTAAAACTTTAACATAAAACAAAGCTCTGTATAGTTGTCCCAGGTGATGCTGGCAGCTTGGGAGATCAGAACAATTGTACAAATGGTCTACAACACAAAAACCCATGAACATTGCTGTTTTTTCTCCCTCTTAAGAAGGTATAATAAGTCAGTGATGTGACATTAGTTCAGTAAGAAACATTGTGTAGTCAGGCACACTTTAAACTGTTTAAGACTTAAATCCTGTTTCAGATTAATTTATCTTGAAGACAAACATTTGTGTATTACTCTTCTCTAACAATAAGGACGACTTCAGACCCTGATCTCTGGCTCATGCTTATGGCAGTTCGGCATTAGCACTTTCTGGAATCTCACACTGACCGTGCTGCTTGTAAGGGTAGTCGTTGTGCAAAGACTTGTAGCCAAGACAGTGTGACAGTTGTTACTTAAGGAACATTAATGCTCAATGTTAGGGATTTGTATGTGTTCTGTAATGGTCTAAGCGTTGTCCATCAGTCTCACCATTTGGAATTATTTTAAATGATTATACCTTTGTAAACAAATTGACTTATATAGGTTACGGTATATTTGGAAAATGATTAATTTAACACATTTTAACTCATTTATGCTAGCTGGATACAGTGATATGGGGCTGTTAAAATACTTGTATTTTATAATAATAGTTGTATTATACATCTCTATATTGTTTGCCAACACATTGCTTATTGTGGTTATATGTCTGGAGAGAAGCCTTCACAAACCCATGTATCTGTATCTGTGTAGTTTGTTTGTAAATGACTTGTATGGCAGCACGGCCTTATATCCTTCTCTCATGACTAATTTGGCTTGTGATACCCATTACATTTCTAATGTTTACTGTTACATACAGATATTTTGTATATATTCATATGCATCTATTGAATTCAGTAATTTAGCAGTCATGTCTTTTGACAGGTACCTTGCTATATGTTATCCATTACATTATAATGTAATTATGACACCCAAGAGGGTGTGTATTTCGGTTTGTGTTATATTATTGATAACCTATGTAAATGTCATCATAAGTCTGTTGTTCACCCTTAGTTTGCAATTGTGTGGGAATGTTATTGATAAAGTCTACTGTGACAACTACCTTATTGTGAAACTTGCTTGTTCACCTTCTGACATAAAAGTCATTAACATTTATGGACTATTCTCTGCTTTTTCGTTGCTTTCTGTGTCGTTACTTACTATTATTTTCTCTTATATTAAGATTCTGACTATTTGTTTGAAATCTTCCATTGAAACCCGACAGAAAGCTTTCAGCACATGTACTCCTCATCTGGCTTCACTGCTTAACTTCTCTTTTGGCTGTTTCTTAAACCTACTCCAGAGCAGATTTGATAGTCCAATGAAGAATGTTCCAACTGTAATGCAAACTATTTTATCAGTGTATTTTTTGCTATGTCAGCCAATTTTTAATCCCATTGTGTATGGAGTTAGGATGTCTAAAATCAGACAGGCTTGCAAAAATAAACTGTGTAGGTGTGTATCCTAAAACATGAATGTGACATTTTTTATCTATAGAATATAAAATAGCTATTAAAAAGGTATATGAATACATATTACCTGCCATCCTGTATTATAAAGTGTAAGATCAACAACAGCTGTATTTGTTTCTTTATTTTCTTTTTTCATGTGTTTGTAATGGGACCTGTGTGTTAAACTCATTTACTCATTGCCCTTGTTGTTACTATAAATTTGCATGTGTGATGTAATGTTATAGACAAAGTGTATTGTATAAAAACATTTAGTGCAACTGTCCTATTTTCCCATGACACATATCTACACTGTAAAAACAACTTAAGTTAAAAAAAAACAGTAATATTCCGGCAGCTGCGGCACCAGAAGATGGTAAAAATTGTAAATAAGTAGCCCATGAAGATTTTTTACATGAAATCTAGCATTTTAATGTTTAACGAAGGACATATACAGCACAACTAGCCAATTTTAGGACAGACTTATTGAACATGGGTCCATGCTGAACAGGTTGGGTGTGGTTGTTATCAGCATTAATCGCATGGAGCAGCATTTCGCCACCACAGGACCTGCTCAGGCTGCTTCCAGTTCTCCAATGGTCGCCTCCGGATTCTCAGAAGACACCCGCCCTACGGCCGCTGTTTACCTCTCCCTGCCTAAGGACTATAGTTGAACTGAGTTCCATCACAAGGAGTTTTTGTTACAGATGGGTTTATACTTTTCCACCTCAAATCCCTGGAACAAAAGGACTTAATAAAGTCTTGGCTCTAATATACTGTCTCTAAGAGCGCGTGTTAGAGTGGGCTAACGCAGTCGGGAGGGACCAGAATTATGACTATAAGGCGTTTACATGATTATTCAGTTCATGTGAGTGAATGTCTATCACTGCCGCCAGGGGAACAAAACCATTAGAGAATATGCCCTGGAGTTCCGGATGTTCGCTTCTGGCTCTGAGTGGAACGACAGAGCTTTAATAGATCACTCGCCTGCAGGAGGATGTCCGACGGGAGATGGCTTGCCGGGACACCGCGCTGGGTTTTGACCCACCAGTGAACATGGCAATCCAGTTGGACAGCCTCCTGCAGGCACGTGGGTGCACTAGCACCCATGCACTATCTCCGGTACCAGTTACTACCTCTCAGACTACTTCTCAATTTTGTATTTTTATACAGTTTCTCTGTTTTCTTTGCACCGACCCACTTATGGCCCTAGTAGATTCAGGGGCAGCGGGCAATTGTATCGTTCAGGGTTTATGTCAAACACTGTGTATCCCATTTATTCTTTTACAAAGACCTCTACCAGTCACGTCCTTAAACAATAAACCACTAGGGTCGGGCATGGTCCAGTACAAAACCATTTCTTTGCAAATGACTGTCCTGACTCTCCATACAGAGACTATTTCATTTTATGTGTTAGACATCCCATATTTCCCTATAGTGCTAGGGCTACCGGGGCTGTCTGTTCATAACCCTGCTAATTCCTGGCCTCTAAGGTCCATTGAGGGCTGGTCGCAGGGGTGCCTGGGAAGGTGTTTTCTGGTTTCGCTGAGAGCCACCACGCTTATTATGAGTTCAGAATTACTCTAATAGATATAGACAAACAATTTGACTGACCAACATTGTTTAGAGTATCAGATGTAGGCCTGTTTAGGGTTCTCTTATGTAGTCAGAACGTAGGTGACCTTAACAAAAACAGTTAACAGACAAGCTGCTCCAAGGGATGTGTTTCATACTCAATATACACTGTTCTGAATTAGAGTGTATGCTTAATAACCACACAATTTAAAATGTTTATTACCTATTACGTTTGCAGTGATGAATCCAGGGGTTTACAATACAAACATTATTTGTAAATGTTTTGTACAACATTTCATTGTAGAATTTCTATATGTATACAATTAAATACTGTGAAATCATTAAAACTCAAAATGCAAATCATTATTGAAAGCTTTTTAACATGTTTAGATTATGCGCCGACCTGCTGGCACTACCCTTAGTCATAAACAAAAGAACTGAGTTATAACATTTAAATATCTTCCAGAGGGGGAAGCTAGTATTTGTCTTCTCCTCGTAACCCTGTGGAAAGTCATATAACCTGTGCAACCTTTCGTACATGTAATAAAACAAAACTCCCTTTATTGGATGAATCAAGAACAGATCAAATAGGTACATCTCTGTTGTGTAACATAAATTGATCTGTTGGGCTTCACCCTTGTCTGTGTGCTCCAGTGGGACCCCCCTTCCATTGAATGTGTTATATTTGGACCTGTAAACATTAATTTTCACTACATCTGTGATTCATTTAAAGTTTTTAAGGGACATGGTTACGATTAATATTAATAGCCAGAGTCTTACTTGTAAAAGGTTTTTTTTCAACAAATTAATAAAAACAAACTAATGGTTAGTATTAGCTGTGTTTACATGGAGGTATACATAATTTGCAAGATTACATCTGGCAATTGTTTTGTTAAGAACTGTATTTAGCTGTATTTAGCCAATATGTTCTCTTGTTTTTTTAAACAAGCCTAGGAATATCAAAAGATCTAAGGAAATCAAAACTAATGAAAAAGCTATTGAACTTATCACATCAATCAATAATCAATGTTTTGTAGTTAACAACTTAAAGATGACATTTCAAACAGTTTAGTGGCAGAAGACTTACAGTGCCTTGCAAAAGTATTCGGCCACATTTTTGCCACATTTCAGGCTTCAAACATATAAAACTGTATTTTTTTGTGAAGAAGCAACAACAAGTGGGACACAATTAGGAGAAGGGAAGACATTATATTAAGTGGTACCAGCACATGTGTTGTAATGGTTAAGGTTTGCATTAGGACGAGGGAAGACATTATATTAAGTGATACCAGCACATGTGTTGTAATGGTTAAGGTTAGAATTAGGAGAAGGGAAGACATTATATTAAGTGATACGAGCACATGTGTTGTAATGGTTAAGGTTAGAATTAGGAGAAGGGAAGACATTATATTAAGTCATACCAGAACATGTTTTGTAATGGTTAAGGTTAGAATTAGGAGAAGGGAAGACACTATATTAACTGGTATCAGCACATGTGTTGTTATGGTTAAGGTTAGGATTAAGAGAAGGGAAGGGAAGACATTATATTAAGTGATACCAGCACATGTGTTGTAATGGTTAAGGTTAGGATTAGGAGAAGGAAAGACATTATATTAAGTGATACGAGCACATGTGTTGTAATGGTTAAGGTTAGAATTAGGAGAAGGGAAGACATTATATTAAGTCATACCAGAACATGTTTTGTAATGGTTAAGGTTAGAATTAGGAGAAGGGAAGACACTATATTAACTGGTATCAGCACATGTGTTGTTATGGTTAAGGTTAGGATTAGGAGAAGGGAAGGGAAGACATTATATTAAGTGATACCAGCACATGTGTTGTTATGGTTAAGGTTAGGATTAGGAGAAGGGAAGGGAAGACATTATATTAAGTGATACCAGCACATGTGTTGTTATGGTTAAGGTTTGCATTAGGAGAAGGGAAGACACTATATTAAGTGGTACCAGCACATGTGTTGTTATGGTTAAGGTTAGGATTAGGAGAAGGGAAGGGAAGACATTATATTAAGTGATACCAGCACATGTTTTGTAATGGTTAAGGTTAGGATTAGGAGAAGTGAAGACATTATATTAAGTGGTACCAGCACATGTGTTGTAATGGTTAAGGTTAGGATTAGGAGAAGGGAAGACATTATATTAAGTGATACCAGCACATGTGTTGTAATGGTTAAGGTTTGCATTAGGAGAAGGGAAGACATTATATTAAGTGGTACCATCACATGTGTTGTAATGGTTAAGGTTAGATTTAGGAGATGGTAGGGGCACACTGCATAAACATTTGACACATTGAGGCACACCCCGATACACCCTCACTTCCGTGGGCCCATCACAGAATCTTTGGCGATTCTGTGAAACTGCCACAGATTTTGGGGCCATGTTCATTTCACAGAATTGTGTGAGATCAGGTTGGGATGTCAGCACACCACGTCAAGCTCAACCATGACAAGAACGATCTGCTCTTTTTCTGTGGGAAGGCCTGTCTGCTCCAGGACATGTCCATCACAGTTGAGAACTGCACAGTGTTACCATCCCAGAGTGCAAAGAACCTTGGCGTGACCCTGGACAAAACACTTTCGTTCTCTGAAAACATCAAAGCTGTGACTCATTCATGCAGGTTCATGCTCTATAACATATGCAGAGCACAATCTTACCTCACCCAGGAAGCAGCCCATGTAGTCATCCAGGCATCTACAGGTTGTGTAGCAGGGATAGACTGAGACAATTATGAAAACTAAGTATACTAAAGAATGACGAAAACACTACACAAAACAAAAGGACTTCAGTGAGTCAAAACAAATTCTCTGAAATGAATCTACCAACACTATCTCTAATATAAATCAAACCGTGACATCAAATTAGAAATATTCAACTCTAAACAATAAACATGTACCATATAAACACTATAAGTGGGACTTTGTATTCCCAGGAGACCATTACACCGTATTAATAAAGTTTAATAAATAATACATTTGTTAAGCATGAGAAAAGACACATTAATTACTTTCGACAATGTGTGTTTGAGTTATTTGATACTCTTTGTTACTATTGTTGTCTTTAGACTAGCATAACAGGTGCACTAAAGTTGTCCCAGATGACACACAAAGCATGTGAGGGAGGGCAAACTGTACCCTTATCTGGTAAACAACACAGTAAACATACTGATGTGGAGTTTTTCTCTTTCTATAAAAGGTATAAATGTCAGTGATGTGAAACAGACCACTGACACAGATTTAGAACAGGCATCAAAGCATCCTGTTTTGGACATAAATCCAGATTTTTGGGGATGCATAATGTTCGACCCAACAGGGAAACCAACTGGGCTAACTTATAACTTAACTAAATTGGTTTACACATATTTCAGATATTAAGGACTAGATTGAGTGTCTCCAGTGAGGTTTTACATGAGCAGTAGATTTACCAGAATTTAGTTGGAGTCACACACTGTGTTTGGGTTGATTGTACTGTAATAGTAGACAACTACTGTCAGCTGAGACACTACATTGGTTTTATTTCTTAGGTAAAATGTAAATATTATTGTTCTGATATTTAAGGTTTTCATAAGTTATATGCTTTGTCCATAACATCCACAGACAACAATGCTTTTCTATTTATATCTATGGCAATAAGCAATTTGTATTTATACTGGGGCAATAACGATATGACCATTGATGTTGATATCAGTAAATATACATGATAGACACATGATGTTGTCCATTGAACTAAACGTCTACAAATAGGTATATGTTCTATTAGGAAAATGATTAACTCTTCACAATTCAACTCATTCATACTAACAGGATATAGTGACATTGGACTGGTAAAGTACTTGTATTTCTTTATAACAGCTGTGTTGTACATCTCTATATTTAATACCAACATATTTCTTATTGTGGTTATATGTATGGAGAGAAGCCTTCACAAACCCATGTATATGTTTATGTGTAGTTTGTTTGTAAATGACTTATATGGCAGCACTGCTTTGTTTCCGGCTCTAATGACTAATTTGCTTTCAGATAATCATTCAGTTTCTATTTTCTACTGTTATCTACAGATATTCTGTATTTACACATATGGATCCATAGAATTAAGCAATTTAGCAGTCATGTCCTATGACAGGTACCTCGCTATATGTTATCCATTACAGTATAATAACATGATGACACCCAAGAAAGTGTGCATTTTAGTTTGTGCAGTATGGTTGTTCAGCTTTTCAAATGACATCATACATCTGTCGTTAACTCTTCGTTTGGAATTGTGTGGGAATGTTATTGACAAACTTTATTGTGACAACTACCTAGTAGTGAAACTTGCCTGTTCAAAAGCAGACACAACAGTTAATAACATCTTTGGACTTTGCGGTTTTGTTTTCTTGTTTGCTGTCCCTATTTTTACAATTGTTTTCTCCTATATTAAGATTCTGACTATTTGTTTGAAATCTTCAATTGAGACCCGACAGAAAGCTTTCAGCACATGTACTCCTCATCTGGCTTCACTGCTCAACTTCTCTTTTGGCTGTTTCTCAATTTTGATACAGAGTAGAATTGATAGACCCATGCAAAATGTTCCAGCTGTAATACACACCATTCTATCAGTGTATTTTCTGATGTGCCAGCCGCTGTTTAACCCTATTATGTATGGAGTTAGAATGTCTAAAATCAGACAGGCTTGTCTAAACATACTACTTCTAGGTCTGCGCTCTAGAAACATCAACATATTGGGACTTGAATAGGATTTTTACAGTAATGCAATAGTTGTGGTAGCAATATGATGATTGTTACATATTTAATTGTATCTGTGTAATAAAGTATAAGAATATGTGGAAAATATAATATTGACAGGAAAAAATAAAAAAACATCATACACTAGGCCTTCTTTGGAATTGTAACGTTCCCCAGTTCCCCTTCCCTGGAAACTGCCACTTCCCTATTCTACGTTGCTCAGAACTACAATTCCCATTCCCCAGTTCTTCTTCCTGTGGACTACAGCTTCCCTAGTCATGCCTGTTCAGAACTACGTTTCCCATAACCCGGACTTAATCACCCAAATTCCATTCACCTGCTCTCACCCAGTCCTATTTAAGCCACACACTCACCATTGTCTCTTTGCGAGGTATTTTGAGTATTGTTAAATTCATTACTGAGCTTTATATTCATGTATTGTTATTCTGGCCTGACCCCTGCTTTGGTTATGTATCTATGCCTTGGATTATCCCTTGTACCGTTGCCTAACGCTCTAGTCTTTATATTCTAGCCTGACCCCTGCTTTGTTTATGTATGTATGCCTTGGATTTTCATCTGTGCCGTTGCCTTTTCACTATAGTATACCTGTTTCTAATAAACAGAGTTCCGTTCATATTTTCTTGGAGTTAATCATTACAGGAATGAGTTTGACATGTGATATAAATACAGGTTAAGGTCAACAATCCAATCTTTTTTCTAATTTCATCTCCAGCGTACAATCTATACTGTACTTCTGAGGATTTCATTAGTCTGCAGATGTTTTTTGAAATGTAATAGTCTTGTAAAATTATATCACCTGTACCTTAAAATAGAAGTTAAAGTGAAATGTGACCTTCAACAAAACAAATAGCTTATGAGAACTAAATAATTCAAACAGACTGATCAGTACAGAAGAAATACAAAAGGCACACACTTTATTATTTCTCAGCTTTGTTTGATGGGAGATGAATCTGTTGAGAATGGCCATGAAGGTGTATGGAACTGCTGCGCTGGTGTGCAAGTGAAAGACAGTAAAGGTTCTATCAACCCCTGTTATGAATTAGGGCAGATTTTAAGAGAATTGTCTTCAGGGGAGATCTTACACTGAAAAACACATTTTTTCAACTTAAACATTTTGAGCAATGAATCACACATATTTGTTATAAAAAAGTCAACTCATTATTTTTAGGTTGTCCCACTAAATGTTATTCAATTTGTTTTAACATGGATTTTTTAAGATGAGCCAATGTAAATCATCAAACTAGTCACATCTCCCAGCCTGCCTTCCCATGGAATTGTGGCAGATAAACTTTTGAGTGTTTACAGCTTTCATAACACAATGACAGTCACTTCAACACTGTATTTTTGCAAATTATATTATCCAACTGGTAGAACATCAAGCAGCTGTAATATTTTAATCACCCACAACTTGTAACCTACAAAATACAGTGCCTTGCGAAAGTATTCGGCCCCCTAGAACATTTCAACCTTTTGCCACATTTCATGCTTCAAACATAAAGATATAAAACTGTAATTTTTTGTGAAGAAGCAACAACAAGTGGGACACAATCATGAAGTGGAACGAAATCTATTGGATATTTCAAACTTTTTTAACAAATAAAAAACTGACGAATTGGGCAAGCGAAATTATTCAGCCCCTTTACTTTCAGTGCAGCAAACTCTCTCCAGAAGTTCAGTGAGGATCTCTGAATGATCCAATGTTGACCTAAATGACTAATGATGATGAATAGAATCCACCTGTGTGTAATCAAGTCTCCGTATAAATGCACCTGCTCTGTGATAGTCTCAAAGGTCCGTTGAAAGCACGGAGAACATCATGAAGAACAAGGAACACACCAGGCAGGTCCGAGATACTGTTGTGGAGAAGTTTAAAGCCGGATTTGGATACAGAAAGATTTCCCAAGCTTTAAACACCCCAAGGAGCACTGTGCAAACGATAATATTGAAATGGAAGGAGTATCAGACCACTGCAAATCTACCAAGTGTCACGGTACCCCTGCATAGCGCATAGAAATAGAGGCAGGCACGAAGGAGATGCAATCCAATATAGTTTTTTTTTAGAAATACTTTGTCAAAGAAAAACTGCCTCGTAGGGCAAAACAAGAACTAAACAGGCACAACGCGACAGGGATAACGAACGACAGGGGTTGGAATGAAACACAAGGGCTAAATACACAAAACAGAGGAGACTAATACAATACACCTGGGAAGTAATCAACACAAAGGGAACCATGGTGATGACATCATATAAACAAAACACCTGCAAGACACAGAAGAGACACCAGGGGGAACCAAACACAACAAACATATAGGGCAGAAACCTGAACACTGGAACACACAGGACAGAATTCTAAACAATAACACACAGGGCAGTAACTCAAATATGAATGGTCCTTCTCACAGCCCACACCGGGCTGCATGTTACACCAAGACCCGGCTGTCCCTCTAAACGTTCAGCTCATACAAGGAGAAGACTGATCAGAGATGCAGCCAAGAGGCCCATTTCATATGGATGAAAACCTGATGGACTCTGCAAAAGACCTGAGACTGGGACGGAGATTTGTCTTCCAACAAGACAATGATCCAAAACATAAAGCAAAATCTACAATGGAATGGTTCACAAATAAACATATCCAGGTGTTAGAATGGCCAAGTCAATGTCCAGACCTGAATCCAATCGAGAATCTGTGGAAAGAACTGAAAACTGCTGTTCACAAACACTCTCCATCCAACCTCACTGAGCTCGAGCTGTTTTGCAAGGAGGAATGGGCAAAAATTTCAGTCTCTCGATGTGCAAAACTGATAGTGTTTTTACAAAAATGCATTAGAAAATTCATTGATTGCTTGATTGTTTTTCAAGCCAGTCACATACAAATCACAAAATACTCAAAACTAACTAACTAATTCAACCGGTGGTCAGGGAAGCCGTCTGACTGAAGAAGGAGTCATTCCGGGATATGTTATCCCGGAGGACTCCAGAAGCAGTTGCAGGGTACCGAAGGGCCCGAAGGGCTGCAGCCTCTGCCGTGAAAGAGGCAAAGCAGCGGGTGTGGGAAAAGTTTGGGGAAGACATGGAGAAGGACTTTCGGTCGGCACCAAAGTGTTTCTGGAAAACCGTCCGCCACCTCAG
>JACXGM010020021.1:0-18047 GCA_016801145.1 Umbra pygmaea | reverse complement strand
TAAGCACTAAGAAATACAATACAAAATGGCTGACATACTGGCCGACCCAATGGTTCAAAGACTCACGATAATTTTACAATGTCATATTTCCTGAACCGTACATGCTAGAAAGTAATGTTTGGTACCATTGGAAGCCTATTTTCCTATACTTGCCATATCGGAGTACCCCGTCCCATCGTTGCTTGCAACTATATTTATTTATTTTAAATTTACTGCAGCGCGAACAAAAAATACCCTAATAGCTTGTTTGCATATGACGTCAAGATCACTGCGTTGCCATGGCACGAAATACATATGGAGGGCATGATTTGCTACATTTAGGAAGCACTATAACAAACTGAAAATGCCTATGTTTTGCGTCGTTTGTGGTTGCTCAAATTGATCAAACCGAGAAACCACAAGGAGTTTTTATTGTGTACCAAAGGTTGTTGTTCATAAGGGGGAAAAATGCCAGAAAAACGCCGAAAAAAATGGCTTGCAAACCTACGTCTACGGTCGGGAGTAATAAAATCGAAAATGCCTGTGTGTGCAGTCATCACTTCATCAAAGGTAAGTTAACACAACTTAAGTGGCTATGTTTGTGTAACGTACCAGCTGTATTTTGCGATAGCCTATCTTTAAAACAATAAATAGAACAAGCAACACATACTAACAGCTAACAGTTAAATACAGGCGAAATTAACTAAAGGATCTGTACCTACTGTACCATCGGTTATAAGCTATGCTCATATCATTTAGACCAGAGGTGGGCAAATTACGGCCCGCGGGCCAGATGCGGCCCGCCGGGCATTTTTACCCTCCACAGTCTCCCGCGATTGTATCGCGATTATCTCGCGAACCGTATATGCTAGCAACTAAAGCTTGGTAACGTTGGAAAGATGAAGATCAGCCGAAAAGAATGAGTGTTAGCTCATCCTTGTGAGTTTATGAGAGCCGGAGCTATTGCGCCTCGAAGTCGGTCATGTTTTTTTACTTTTGTCTTTTTTACTAAACACATTACAGACAGGAAGTAGGACGTGAAAATGACAAAATAGCAATGCTGAAATGATGTAGGACATCATCCAGCACAATACCAACATGGTACCAATATGGTTGGAAAGAGGCGGTTCCGCTGATAAAATAATGTCAATGCAAGTAATCAGGAGTGGTTCATCCATGTTGATTAATGACAGCCGGAGATATCGTGTCACAAAGTTGGGTACTTTTCACTGACAATATTTGGTAAACTAAAAACATTACAGTCAAACAAGGAAATGGTGTAAGAAAAGTAGGATATGCATGTAACTGTGTGGGGGGCGGGGTCAATTTAATAAACTAACATTTCCTATTTTCCTATCGCTATAAAATGCGGCCCTTCACTTGGTTTCAAAAGCTCAATGTGCCCCTTAAGCAAAAATTATTGCCCACATCTGATTTAGACCTACAAAGAGCTATTCCTTAAAATTGGCAACACAACAGTTGTGATGTAAAGAACAAAACCAAAGTTTCCACACGTCAACATTGTGCACAAATTCAAATTCAATATGCAATGCAAGCTCTAGGTTATGTTACAATAGAAAATCCATTGACCCAATACTTTGACTAAAGGAAAGAACAATTTGCTGCATGTCATCCCTTCTCTCCCTCACTCCCGCATTTAGTGGCTCTCTTCAGCTGTTCCTACGAAGTTATGAACAATTCTGAATCGTTTGGTTGATGTGACAATAAATACTTTCGACTTTGAACTTGAATTATTTGAAAGGCAAAAAAGCGTAATGAAAAAATATTTTTCCTGGACAGTACTATGTTACTCAATCATTTCTTAAGATTTATCTGTACACACTTTCATCCAAATTAAACATGAGTGTAATTATTTAGCACTTAGGGAAGTTGTATGTGCAGGTGTCGCAACTAAAATTAGGGGTGAGTAGTAGACATGCAACTCAGATGTTTATAGTCTCAATTTTGTGGGTTGTTGAGTAGGTTGGATAGTAGATGGACGATAGTGAGCCAGAATACATAGTGAAGAGAGAGAGTGTGTCACTGAGTGTTTATTTCAACCCATACACTGCACACAAACAAGCATTTCAGCAAAAGCTGAAGGAACATCCATATGCCGAAAGACTCCAGAAGCTCCAAAAAATGCAGAGATGTGTGAGTAAACCTCCACAAATTACACCCTAAATTATGAATTTCAGAAGTAACTGTGATTGTCATTGATATTTTACAGTAATCAGAGAGCTATGGACTGGAGGTTGTAAAGAGACCTTGTAAAGCCCACTCTAAAATGTGTAGTTATCAGCCAGCTCCGCAGCCTACTGAATTGCTTATTTTGCAATTGAATTGCAATTCAGTAGGCTGCGGAGCTGGCCGTGGTGCTGAATCCACCTGTTTTGGCTTTAAATGGTTGCCAGGGAGTTGTCAGTTTCACTCCATCAATAGTTTCGCTCCCTCAAACCTTACGACATCTGTGGCATTGTGCTGTGTGATTAAACGGCGCATTTTAGAGTGGGCATTTATTGTGGCCAACCTAAGGCACACCTGTGCAATAATCATGCTGTCTAATCAGCATCTTGACATGCCACACCTGTGAGGTGGATGGATTATCTCAGCAAAAGAGAAGTGCTCACTATAAGAGATTTAGACAGATTTGTGAAGAATAATTGCGAGAAATGGGCCTTTTGTGTACATAGAAGAAGTCTTAGATCTTTGAGTTCAGCTCATGATAAATGGGGGCAAAAACAAAATTGTTGCATTTATATTTTTGTTCAGTGTAGTTACATTTCCATTGTGATTGTTTTGGGGCAGAGATTGTGTTGAGGCAGAGGATTATATCTGGTATTTTTTCACTTACATCTCTGTTGATGTTAGTTTTGGTTGTAGTGTTTCTTGGTCATAATTAAAGGGCTGATTATAAGCACTGGGCCTTATGCTTGTTTGTATTTGTGTTTTGTCTGTAATGTTCAATTTCTCAGTTTACCTATGTGGTGTGGTGGTAATTGTCTTACTGTTGTGGTCCACCACTTTAATCAATGTAAAGAAAACACTGTAATATTGGCTGTCTCAATGTTTGTGTATGCCAGTTCACCATACTTGCTTGTGGACCATGTATGGCCTCAATACATTTTTCCAGTAAAGCACAATGATTAGGGGAGGGGGCTCACACAAAGAGAAGCCTAGGGGCCCCTGACCACCTTAATCCATCCCTGCCTAGGAGTTGTCATGCTGGCTGGTTCTGGTCCAGTTAGTTTGGGCAGTGACACCTAGGAGTTGTCATGCTGGCTGGATCTGGTCTAGTTGGTTTGGGCAAGGTCACCCAGGAGTTGTCATGCTGACTGGTTATGGTCCAGCTGGTTTGGGCAGGGTCACCTAGGAGTTGTCATGCTGGCTGGTTCTGTTTCTAGGTGTAATCCATGGAATCAGGTTGTCCTAAGTTTCAACATGACACCAGAAATGTTAGAACACAGCATTCCATGGAATTATAACCTCTCATAGTAGAATGCAAAATGTAACCAACCAAACAACTGTGTCCACTGTATATTATAACACTTCTAGAACAGCTATTTTACCAGAAGGTGGTAATTCTGCTGCATGTTAGAATTACAATTGCTACAGTGAGGTTTTAGACAAGCTAGAGGACACATTAGAAATTTCAATATGGTCCGTTAATACTGCATCATAGCGTGCTATCAAGTGCACAAACTCCCTGTAGTTGCACTTGTTAGCAGACTCCTGCCTCTCATCATGTCCTCTAAACAGTTGCTCTTGCATTTCAAGATGAGCTGTCGCATTGATTAGACGGATTAAAGCATCTCTGTTTCGTCTCACTTTAACGTTGTGGTTTGCTCTTTGCAAACAAGCTCCCTCATTTCATTTTTCCTCATGGTCTTCCATGAAACAAATCCACTAGTGGTTCTTTCCATCCCACTCTCTGTGCCCAATGCCATGTCTCTCTGCCTCGCCGTCGCCAGTAATTGTTACGAAGCTACCGGACGGACAGTTCTGTTGAGTGAACGAATCCCAAGGGCAATGCAAGAGAATATCCAGGGTACAGGCAGGGGTCGTATAACGGAATGGCACAGGCAAAGGTACACGAGGGCTAGACTTAATCAGAAACAGGAGCAGGTATAATGGTCGAAATCCCAGTAGGTCACAGGCAAAGGTACAGAAGGAATAGGCTCAATCAGAAAACACTTAGGCAGGCACATGTCGAAGTTTAGAATAATCAGGCAATCCAAAAACATGCTCAGTAATGCAGCTTACGAACTAACAATACCTCACAACCTCACAGTATTGCGGCCGTAGAGCCCTCAGACCTCACACTAATTGCCTTAGACCTGCCGAGCTGCACAAGCTAAAACTAGCTAGCTACTGAAAAACAAGGAAAACATAATGTAGAAAAATCACAAGGTAGTTCACAATGTGCACACTAGCTAGCTAATTCTCAATAAAAATATAAAGGAATAAAACGCTGTCCACAATTTGAGGTTATATTTCTCTTATGCTAAACACATTTGATATTCGCTTACCATCAGGTCGTTGTACTACAACTTGATGGAGAATTGAAGATGACATTTGGAACAAATCATTGGACGAACGAGATGTCAATATTGTATTGTGGTAGTTGATTGGTAAGGGAGAGGGTTCCTATAAGGCATCTTATGATATGTGTCTTGGCCAATAAGAAACTAGCATGAAAAAGGTATGAAAAAATAGAAGTGTATTGAATTAATAGTACGATGTCCCGCCCTGGAGGTAAAAGAGCCGATTACCTCCTCTCGCCTCCTCTAGTAGTCTACAGTACGTTATTTTCCAAACACTTCACACATCTGCCTGCATATGTCACTGATCAAGCATTTTAATCATCATTTAAATTATTATTTCCAAAGAATAAATATATTATGTTATAAATTATATAGAGATTTTGTAATAGTTTATTTGAACCAATTACTATTTTTTATATTCTTAAACTCCCTCTCAAAAAAATGAGGAGGAACAACCTACCCTGCCTCAATGGACGAGCCTCCACTGATATATATATATATATATACTGTGGTCACAATACTGTGGTGATGTGTAGTGGAGAGAAGAGAGGGAGAGACCAACACCAGACGGATGCTTGCAGATTTTAATGAAATGATTACTTCCCGACTTGTATATCTTGGACAATAAACATATAGATGTAGCACAACTTCGGGCGACCTTACTGTGCTCTTACTCTCGTGGCACAGAAAACGATTAATAACCAACCTGGCAATACGCATAACCTTAAATATATGTTCTATCTACTTACAATTCGCTATACGTGGTGAAGGCACAATGTAGAGGTCCATAGAAACAACAAGCGCAGGAATGCAATCTAACAACATGTAACAGACGTTCAATGAAGCGTGCCCTCCTCTCGTTCAACCGGACTAATATAGCATAGATCAACAGCTGACCGTAATCATAATTAGGAGCAAGCAGTACCTACCAGTGCCAGGTGAACGAGGGGGAGGTGCCACAGAATACAATCACAAAGCCACAGTATAAAGCACTGGAATAATAACCGGCTAAAGGGAACAGAACTATTCAACAACCCACATACACAACACTACATAATCATATGGAATTCACAACATCAGTTCTTGCTCATCTCTGCCACACCTGGCAATAAGTCCAGTCAAGGTGTGACAGTACGCCCCCCAAATAAATGCGGCTTCAGCCACGAAGGACACAGAAAAAAAGAGTGCCCCAAACCCAAACAGCAGGGAGGGAGGGCGGGCAGAACATCCGCCGCTTGTAACCACCCAGCAAGCTGGAGCACCGAGGGTGGCCCCGGTGGTGATTGCAGCTCCGGAGGAGGCTCCGATGACGGCAGCGCCGGAGGAGGCTCCGATGATGGCAGCGCCTGAGGAGGCTCCGATGATGGCAGCGCCTGAGGAGGCTCCAATGGTTGTTCAGCAGCTGTGGCAGGCACTAGGCGTTGGACAGCTGCCACGGCGAGTGGAGGCTGGTTGGCTGTTGCGGGGTGCAGAGGATTCCTCATCGCCGTCCTCTCCGACACTCCCACTGCCTTTGTAGCAAGGAGAGCCGCTCTCGCTACTACGCCGACCTCCCTAGCCCTCTGGACGACAGCCCTCGCAGCGAGAGTGGCTGCGTCAGCTGCCTGTAGGAGAGCTCTCACCTCCCGAGCCAGTGCTTGTTCCCCCTCCCGCCGAATCTCGCCCAGCCATGCTTGAGGCAGAGGTGGTAACGGCTGGGAGGTCTCCGGGACCGGAGGAGATGTGGTGGGCCATGATGGAAGATGCCGCACACCACACGTAGTCAGCTCCCCCCAAAAAATTCCCTGGTGGGAATTTTCACCTAATCCCTCCGGTCCCTTGCTGCCCGGCTGCTCTACCCGTTTGAGGTAGACATGCAGCTCGGGCGCAGCTGTTCCTGATGTCGGTCTCAAGGTCTTTTTGTTGAGGTGCTTCATTCTGTCACGATACTGTGGCAATGTGTAGTGGAGAGAATAGAGGGAGAGACCAACACCAGACGGATGCTTGCAGATTTTAATGAAATGATTACTTCCCGACTTGTATATCTTGGACAATAAACATATAGATGTAGCACAACTTCGGGCGACCTTACTGTGCTCTTACTCTCGTGGCACAGAAAACGATTAATAACCAACCTGGCAATACGCATAACCTCAAATATATGTTCTATCTACTTACAATTCGCTATACGTGGTGAAGGCACAATGTAGAGGTCCATAGAAACAACAAGCGCAGGAATGCAATCTTACAACATGTAACAGACGTTCAATGAAGCGTGCCCTCCTCTCGTTCACCCGGACTAATATAGCATAGATCAACAGCTGACCGTAATCATAATTAGGAGCAAGCAGTATCTACCAGTGCCAGGTGAACGAGGGGGAGGTGCCACAGAATACAAACACAAAGCCACAGTATAAAGCACTGGAATAATAACCGGCTAAAGGGAACAGAACTATTCAACAACCCACATACACAACACTACATAATCATATGGAATTCACAACATCAGTTCTTGCTCATCTCTGCCACACCTGGCAATAAGTCCAGTCAAGGTGTGACAGTACGCCCCCCAAATAAACGCGGCTCCAGCCACGGAGGACACAGAAAAAAAGAGTGCCCCAAACCCAAACAGCAGGGAGGGAGGGCGGGCAGAACATCCACCGCTTGTAACCACCCAGCAAGCTGGAGCACCGAGGGTGGCCCCGGTGGTGATTGCAGCTCCGGAGGAGGCTCCGATGACGGCAGCGCCGGAGGAGGCTCCGATGATGGCAGCGCCTGAGGAGGCTCCAATGACGGCAGCGCTGGAGGAGGCTCCGATGATGGCAGCGCTGGAGGAGGACCCAATGGTTGTTCAGCAGCTGTGGCGGGCACTAGGCGTTGGACAGATGCCACGGGGGGTGGAGGCTGGTTGGCTGTTGCGGCGTGCAGAGGTTTCCTCATCGCCGTCCTCCCCGACACTCCCACTGCCTTTGCAGCAAGGAGAGCCGCTCTCGCTGCTACGCCGACCTCCCTACCCTCCCTAGCTCTCTGGACGACAGCCCTCGCAGCGAGAGTGGCTGCGTCAGCTGCCTGTAGGAGAGCTCTCACCTACCGAGCCAATGCTTGTTCCCCCTCCCGCCGAATCTCGTCCAGCCATGCTTGAGGCAGAGGTGGTAACGGCTGGGAGGTCTCCGGGACCGGAGGAGATGTGGTGGGCCATGATGGAAGATGCCGCACACCACACGTAGTCAGCTCCCCCAAAAAATTCCCTGGTGGGAATTTTCACCTAATCCCTCCGGTCCCTTGCTGCCCGGCTGCTCTACCCGTTTGAGGTAGACATGCAGCTCGGGCGCAGCTGTTCCTAATGTCGGTCTCAAGGTCTTTTTGTTGAGGTGCTTCATTCTGTCATGATACTGTGGCAATGTGTTGTGGAGAGAAGAGAGGGAGAGACCAACACCAGACGGATGCTTGCAGATTTGAATGAATTGATTACTTCCCGACTTGTATATCTTGGACAATAAACGTATAGATGAAGCACAACTTCAGGCGACCTTACTGTGCTCTTACTCTCGTGGCACAGAACACGATTAATAACCAACCTGGCAATACGCATAACCTCACATATATGTTCTATCTACTTAGAATTCGCTATACGTGGTGAAGGCATGATGTAGAGGTCCATAGAAACAACAAGCGCAGGAATGCAATCTTACAACACGTAACAGACGTTCAATGAAGCGCGCCCTCCTCTTGTTCACCCGGACTAATATAGCATAGATCAACAGCTGACTGTAATCATAATTAGGAGCGAGCAGTACCTACCAGTGCCAGGTGAACAAGGGGGAGGCACCACAGAATACAAACACAAAGCCACAGTATAAAGCACTGGAATAATAACCCGCTAAAGGGAACAGAACTATTCAACAACCCACATACACATACACAACACTACATAATCATATGGAATTCACAAAATCAGTTCTTGCTCATCTCTGCCACACCTGGCAATAAGTCCAGACAAGCTGTGACAATACATATGTCTATAAATCATAATTATCAATTAAAAGTAAAAAAACTGAATGTGAGTTCCGCCCTTTGATTTGAATCAACAAATCAAGGGAATGCCTGCAATAGCTAAAAAACACCATCAGGTTTCAAGCTAACTAGGGTAAGACGATGATTCTACTTAGACTGTGCATATAATAAACACAATATACTACACATCCAGACTAAAATGGAGGGGCTAAAAATAGTTTTGCAATTACTGTGAATGCGGACTGTATCTTTAGCTTTTGTAGATATTCCCACAAAATGATTTTGAGGGATGATTTTGAGGGATATTGGTCTAGAAAGAAATATAATTGATACTTTTTTAGTAAACTGTTAATGTTTGATGTGTGTGCATTTCTACTCAAGTACAAGTACTGTCCCAAAATGAACTTAAGTAAAAGTACTACCTAAAAAAAGAGTACTCATCTAGGAGTAAAAGTGTACTTGGTCAATGAAGTACTTGAGTATTAGTCATGTTTTTCTCTCTATACATTAATGCCATAGTAAAAACAATGAATTATTATTTAAGAGTGTACAAACACAAGCTGCATAGCCTTTTGTTTTTCAGAGTCAGCCTACTGTAAAGAGTAGAAAATCAAAATCAACTAGAACTGCAAGCAGTTTTGATGGGGTCCAAGCCGTCCCTGGCAAGTCCCCCCTGGTGCAAGTCGCCCCGATGACCCGCGGAGCCCACAAAAGCAGAACCTATGAAATCGGAACCAAAGGCGCGATGGCTGTGATGCAAAAGCTGGAAAATATCATAACACCCAAGGTACAAAGTCTGTAATTTGCACGCGCTCTGATATTTCAAAGACATTTAAAAATGTTAAAAGAAGTGCATTGATAATCGTCGAAAATGTCAGAGAAGATTAAAAAAATTGTCATTAGCAAGAAAACATAGGGGATTAAAAACTAAGAAAGCAGATGATGAAATACCATCACATAGTATGTCGATCCATAAACTGTCGTTCGGAAAACAGGTTTTCAGATAGCAGAGTTAATCAGAGTGCCGTACAGCCATAGCTGAGTATTCATGTACTGTGTTTGAATTAACCATTCTTTGGTTTAATTTGTCCTAATTGTACAGGGATAGGGATTAATTTAACATTGATCCGCAAAATTATGGGAGCTCTAGCAATTTCATTTAATAATTTATGTATGCCTAACATTCTTGTCTGTACACTGTGCCTTACACACTAAAACAAAACACAACATTTAGCAAAATATTTTCTTTAACTTTATCCAATAAACCTTTCAGATTAGGTCGCTACTTGATACTGCAGCCAACAGTTCATGTAGCACATTTGAATGAACTGATCTTTGATTTAATTTTTCCTAATTGCGCAGGGACAAGGCTTAAAATTGACATAGATTCACAAAATCATGGTTTCTGTAGCAATTTACTGTAGCATTTTGTATATACCTGCCCGTCTTGTCTGTACACATTAAACAAAACAAAACAGAACCAAATAATGAGTTACCTGCATTTGTTCCAAAGGAAACAATTTAAGATAACCTTTTTGCAACTTTATCCCATATCCTTTTCACTGTTCAGATGAGGTTGCTACATTATTCTGTGTCCAACAGATCATGTAGCGCATTTGAATGAACTGATCTTTGATTTAATTTGTCCTAATTGTGCAGGGACAAGGCTTAAAGTTAACATTGATCCACAAAATCATGGATTCTGAATCAATTTACTGTAGTAATTTGTGTATATCTGCCCATCTTTTCTGTACACTTTGCCTTACACATTAAACAAATCAGAACCAAATAATGAGTTACCTACATTTGTCCAAAGAAAACAATTTTATAAAACATTTAGCAACATTTTTTCTGTAACTTCATCCCATTTCCCTTTCACTGTTCAGGTTAGGTCACTGCTTTAAAATGAGGCCGACAGTTCATGTAGCACATTTGAATGAACTGATCATTGATTTAATTTGTCCTAATTGTGCAGGGACTAGGCTTATAGTTAACATTGATCCACAAAATCATGGGTTCTGTATCAATTTACTGTAGCATTTTGTGTATACCTACCCGTCTTGTCTGTACAGTGTGCCTTACACATTAAACAAAACAAAACAGAACCAAATAATGAGTTACTTGCATTTTTTCCAAAGGAAACAATTTTACAAAACTTTTAGCAACATGTTTTCTGTAACTTTGGCCCATTTCCCTTTCACTGTTCAGGTCAGGTCATTAATTTAGGCTGCTACCGACAGTATACATTATAGATAGTTTGTTCTTGAAAATGTTTTATATTATTTTGTAGTACAATTTTTTACTAGATTAGCAACAAACCAATTCTAACACCGCACACTCCAAACAGGAAACAAAGTTTGCCAGATACACAGGCACATGATCCAGCGTACTCTTATAACCCCAACGAGTGGCATTTTATCAGAATATAGCATAGATCATCTGCTTAGAAATATAGGAAATATTGGTTATAATAGAACACCACAATTAAATCTGCTAAATTAAAAAAGTACATTACATTAATTATGAATTTATCTTGTCTTTGTTTGATACAAATTGTAGCCTATACGATTATAATACAATGTTTTTATATGTTCTATAATGTCTGACACATTAAAAAAACTCATACTTTTGGATAGTCATTATGGAAAGCGGAGCCCAAAGTATAACGTTGGCGAGGCAAATGTCAGAAAATATCGAGGTGGGAGCTACAAGTTCTGTGGTACATCACCGTTGTAAATATCCCATTAACATTGATTGAGTAAATGGGCAAAACTGCTCTACGTTGACGACAGCACCTTTTAATGACAAAAAATTTGGTACAGAGCTTCAGAGCGGCATGCCAAACCATCACCAAAAGTTTCATGTTGATAACATTTACTACGGAAAAGACATTGTAATCACAATTGACCCAGTTAAATGTATTGAGTTATTGTCCAAAACAAATAAACGTTGATTAAATCGCCCCCTAATGGCCGATCTTCACCAAATTTGGTATAGAACATCACAGTGGGACATTGAACAACAATCTCAGGTTTTTTGAAGATAGCATTTACTTTGGAAGCAATATACTAAAGTTCATATTTCATAGCTAGCTACAAAAATATTTTTGTTTGTCAATTGCGCATAGTTTAACGTAACAAAATTATTTTGATAACTTTTGTTCAGGTCCGTCTGGAGATGCTAGGTACCACATTTTGTGCAGATCGGTTGCACGGTCTAGGACGAGTTCAAAAACATTGGTTTTTGAATTGTGAAAAATCTTGTTATCAAAAATGGGCGTGTCCTATATCATCAGATTCAGCTCAGTTCAAGGTACACTTCGATATAAGGATTTCTATTGTGCAATGTTTAATGTGGGAGTTATGGGCACAAAACACGTTTCTCACCACTATAGCGCCACCTAGTGGTCCACGTGTAATTTTTGGTATGTGAGGTCCAATAACTATTGCACATCTACTCTGTAAATATGAAGTTACTCACATTAGTACAAGGGATGGATCCAAAACTGGGTCCCATAGGCCATGCCCCTTTTGACGAATCAGTACCCCACTGTAGGGGTGGCCTCAAGAGTGGCCCTAGATAGTAGCCTCAAAATTTGGTGAACATCGGATGAGCCGTTGATGAGATATAAACTTTTCGTAGGTATAGCGCCCCCTAGTAGCCAATTTTCATAAAATTTGTTGGGGAGCTTCAAATGGTCAAACGTCAAACAAGAATCTAAAGTTTTACAATGATAGCATTTTTATTGGCCAAGATATGGCAAAGTTTATACTTAAGTAGCTAGCTACACAAATGTATTTTTGTGCAATTTACGCAATTTTCATCCGTTAAAAATTATTTTGATAACTTTTTGTCACGTCAGTCTGGTGATCATACATACCAAATTTCGTGCAGATCGGACAAACGGTCTAGGAGGAGTTAGAAAAAGTAGGTTTACAATAAATTGCAATTTTTCATGCATAAAAGTACTGGTAGAAATGGGCGTGGCCTATGTCACAAGATTCAGCTGAACTCAGGGAACGCGATATGTGTATCTTCTATGTGCGATGTATGGTTTGGGAGTTATAAGGGCAAACGCGTTTTTTCTGCTATAGCGCCACCTAGTGGTGGAAGTGGCAGAATTTTTCTGTCTGCGGTCCCAGCGGTGATCTGGACCAGTCCTGAAAATGGCACCTCCATGGTCATGTACGGTTTAGGCTGTAGTAACGGTTTTACCGGAAGAATAATAAGAAAAAGAAAAAACCTTAGGAAAACAATAGGGTTCCACAGCCCTGCTGGAGCTGTGAACCGCGTTGCTTTGCAACGATGGTTCCCAGCCCCTTCGGGCTTGGACCGCTAATTACAAAAATAAATCATTCTGTATTAGTATATAAGTATACACTCACCTAAAGGATTATTAGGAACACCTGTTCAACTTCTCCTTAATGCAATGATCTACTCAACCAATCACATGGCAGTTGTTTCAATGCATTTAGGGGATTGGTCCTGGTCAAAACAATCTCCTGAACTCCAAACTAAATGTCAGAATGGGAAAGAAAGGTGATTTAAGCAATTTTGAGCATGGCATGGTTGTTGGTGCCAGATGGGCCGGTCTGAGTATTTCACAATCTGCTCAGTTACTGGGATTTTCACGCACAACCATTTCTAGTGTTTACAAAGAATGGTGTGAAAAGGGAAAAAAATCCAGACAATGCCTTGTTGATGCTAGAGGTCAGAGGAGAATGGGCCGACTGCTTCAAGCTGATAGAAGGGTAACTTATACTGAAATAACCACTCGTTAATATCGAGGTATGCAGCAAAGCATTTGTGAAGCCACAACACGCACAACCTTGAGGCGGATGGGCTACAACAGCAGAAGACCCCACCGGGTACAACTCATCTCCACTACAAATAGGAAAAAGAGGCTACAATTTGCAAGAGCACACCAAAATTGGACAGTTGAAGACTGGAAAAATGTTGCCTTGTCTGATGATTCTCGATTTCTGTTGAGACATTCAGATGATAGAGTCAGAATGCGGCGTAAACAGAATGAGAACATGGATCCATCATGCCTTGTTACCACTGTGCAGGCTGGTTGTGGTCGTGTAATGGTTTGGGGGATGTTTTATTGGCACACTTTAGGACCCTTAGTGTCAATTGGGCATCGTTTAAATGCCACGGCCTACCTGAGCATTGTTTCTGACCATGTCCATCCCTTTATGGCCACCATGTACCCATCCTCTGACGGCTACTTCCAGCAGGATAATGTATCATGTCACAAAGCTTGAATCATTTCAAATTGGTTTCTTGAACATGACAATGAGTTCACTGTACTAAAATGGGCCCCACAATCACCAGGGGACTCATTTATAAACGTGGCGTACGCACAAAAGAAGGCATACGCCGCTCTCTACATAATAATTGGGATTTATGAAAAGCAAACTTGACGGGAAAATGTGCGGTCCTTCACGGAAACTCTGACCCATGCGTACGCACAAAAACGGGTGAAATGAGAAATGGCGACACAGACGGCAGATGTGTGAAACACGTGAAGCTGTCTGAAACTGCAGACCATTGTGTAGCTAAACGAAATCGAAATACTGCCTCTCATTAATAATATGAACATTTCACAAAGCCATTCTTACAATCAACAGCCTGTGGTGGAATACAAATTAAATAAAACAAGATTGTAACCAACTTAAATGCAAATGAAGACATATTTGCAAAAAGAACCCTCAAACATGTTCTGTAATTATATTGCCATGTTATGTAATTCATCCTCATAAATAATACGGTAAACAAAATAATGTTAAAAACATATAATTGTCGATGCGTCCATCTGGCGGAGCAGACATTCATTAGATTAGATAGATGTCTTCATTGACCAACTGGGGAAAGTTGTGTTCATAAATGTCATCAACTACGGAATCATGGGGCCCTATCTTACACCCGGCGCAATTGACTTTTTACACAAACGCATGTATCGTTCCTATCTTGCACCCGACGCATATGGGACTTTTCCCTCCACAGACGCGCGTCGGTAAATTAGGGAATGCATTTGCGTTCGTTGGGCGGTTCAGTGAAAAGAAGAGGCGTGTTCAGGCGCAAACGTTCCCTGGTGCTATCTTGCAGTTGCCGAAAACAATTCCGCCACTGACCAGGAAAAACCTGGTTAAAAGTCAGTGGCATGTTATTCATATGCTATTTTAAGGACGCATGCTTAATCATAATGTAGCGTGTGCACAACGTGCATACACTTTGCTTCTCTCATCTACAGAAATGTAGCAGTTCTTTATTATTGTAATACGTAATTAAAAGGACAAATATTACCACACGAGGGAAGTCATTGTGGTGTCCGAAAATGTGTAAAAAATAGGTATACATAGTGTACACATTTACTCAAATTATTCAGAATGAATTATTTGCACTGATACATCAACCTCAAGGGAACCCATTCAATCAACATACAAGTCATTTGCAATGCTTATAGTAAAATCACCCATGTCTTTACGAATTACGACTCATTTATGGCAACTTTGCCATGAGAAATCCCCCCTTGGATGCTTGGCTGTGAAGGGGACAACGGCTATCCGTTAAAGACATGGTTAATGGTGACACAATTTATGATGCCAGCAAGAGCGCGAAATGCTGTTTAATCGAAAACACACACAAACATGCAGTGTAGCCTAATTGAACGAACATTTGGCACACTGAAAATGCGCGTCAGGTGTTTGGATAGAACAGGTACACTATTAAAGTCGCAACATTCTTTGTGGCTTGTTGTGTTTTATGCAACATTTCCATGAATCATGGATGTGTTGATGACATTAATTAGAAAATATTAGAGGACTTCAGGAGATGTGATGTTGAAATGCATGTGCCGTTGCAACCTAACCCAAATGCCCATCAATACAGAACGGGAGAGGAAAGTTTATTTGACAGAGTAATTTTGGTCTAATGTTAGACTACATTGCAAAAATATTACCATGCATTCATAACCTCGTGATTTATTAAGAGTGAGTCCAAAACATCGGAAAGTAGGCTATGCTTGTGACATTTCTTTATTTACATTTTGTAAAAAGCAAAATCGATAGCAATCCGCCGTTACAATAACAATCGGCCATGGAATAAGCCCGTCTGCTCTTAAAGGGAATGTGAGATGACGCTCTGATTGGTTTATTGCACGTTACGCCCAAACCACACCTTTGACTAATGAATCTACTTCAGACCTACCCATTTTAGATTTGCGTCGGGCGCAGGAGTCATTTATCCCGCCGGTAAAATAGCAACAGTGCCCGGGACCCTCCCACAATGTCACTTGCGTTTCGCGTTTGATAATTGCGTTTCAGATTGTTAAAATAGGGCCCATGGTGTTCATGTAGGCTATATGCCGTTAGTACGTTTCATTTTCATCCATCAATTGTTCCATCGTGACGGATGTCTTAACCATTTTGAAAGCTGGAATTAATTCCATTTGCGCATAATCCCATTTACAATTACATGAATATTGACATCTGTAGCTGATCAGATACAATCACCTGCATGGTCATAAAAAGCCATGATGCCAACCCAATGCGTAATGATGCACAATGGCTGATCTTGCGCTGTTAGAAGATGTGGCAAATGGAAGGATTCGGAGGGAACGCATTGTCAGGACGAGTGGCTTATGATCCGGTTCCGATTTCCTCAGGGCGTCATGTTGGACCTCTGTGCTCTATTGGGCCCAGCATTACAGAGGAGCACTCGGAGAAACCACACCGTGCCAGTCCACTTCAAGTCCTTACAACACTTGGATTTCTGGCGACTGGCATTTTCTAGAGGGAATTGGCTGACAGGTCTGGGATTTCACAGCCAACCCTTAGCCGGGTTATGCCAGACGTGTTAATAGGTGTAATTGTTGTGTTGCATCATTACATAAAGTTTCCTTACACTGCGGGTGAACAGGCAAACAAAAAGGGCAATTTGCAGCTATGTCCGGTTTCCCATATGTAATCGGGGCTATTGACTGCACTCATGTTGCCATAATAAGGGCACCAAATGAGAATTAAAATGCTTTCATTAATCGAAAGCATTTTTATTCTATCAATGTCCAAATGTTGCTGTAATGTAACCAATTTTCCCCCACCCATGGCAGACACACTTTTGCAATGAAGCGTCAGACGCTTTGACATCGACTGATATCTGACCACTTTTTATTTGGGCCATGGGCCGACTTTCTTACACCGTCTGCAACCTTTTGCCACTCCAACGCCTTTTCAGCATTGGTAATAGGCACACTTTGCCCTTCAAACAACATTTTCCTCCTCTTTTCCACCTCGCCAACAATATTTTCTACTTCACATTGAGTGAAGTTTCTTTTCTTGGTTTTCCTCTCTCTGTTTGTCATGATTTCTCAATCAATGAATATTAATTTCGGGGCGTTTCACTGACTATTCATGGGCAATTATAGGCGTGACATGCAGCCGCAAAAGCAGCACCACATTTAGCGTTGATTGTGATTTATAAAGGGAAAACGGCGTAGGACTTGCGTGCGCACGGTTTTATAAATCTAAATATTTCTTTGCGTACGCACGTCCTATATTTCGTAAACGCCACTTCTGACGCAAATCCACGGCAAAGTTTTATAAATGAGGCACCAGATCTCAACCCAATAGAGCATCTTTGGGATGTGGTGGAACGGGAGCTTCGTGCCCTGGATGTGCATCCCACAAATCTCCATCAACTGCAAGATGCTATCCTATCAATATGGGCCAACATTTCTAAAGAATGTTTTCAGCACCTTGTTGAGTCAATGCCACGTATAATTAGGGCAGTTCTGAAGGCGAAAGGGGGTCAAACACAGTATTAGTATGATATTCCTAATAATCCTTTAGGTGAGTGTATAATTAGTATATAGTATAAAGTTCTGAGTCAATAGTCTATTTGTGTATTTAATGTCCAGCATAAGGTGGTTTTCAAAGCTACCAAGTCTTGCTCTTTTACTAGTGAAGGTGAAACCTGCACATAAGATACCAACACCATTTTTCATCCAAAATCACCAGTGCCTCTCTACCAGCTAGGGCTTGCTGCTCTGCACTAATGTGAAACAATCCAAATAACTAAGTGCTGTCACATGAATCACAGCTCTCGTTAAAGTAAGCGTGCAAGTAAAAAATATGTAAATTACAGCTATAGCTCTCTGGGCTAGATTTATCAAGCCGTTTGCGCCTGTTTCCACGCGCTAATTGGTCGCAAAGACGGACGTAACCGATGCGGGCTATTTACAAACCGGGCGCACTTTGGTAAAATCGCAGATTGCATGCCACATGAGCGACAAGAGACAAGTTGCGCTTTCAATATGCGTTGGTGGGAGTGTCATGGGGAAAGTGGGAGTTCCACGCAAAAAGGTGGGAGGATACGGTAAAGTGCGCCTAATTATATATTCCGTGGTATTTACAAAGACTGCCAGTAAGAGCGCGCCTCTATTCTGCGGGGGGAATTTACCGCCTCTTAAAAGCAGGTGTAAACCAGCAAGCGCATTTTCCTGTGTGTTCAAATATAGCCTACGTCAAT
>JACXGM010020020.1:0-11737 GCA_016801145.1 Umbra pygmaea | reverse complement strand
AATTAAGTCAAAAAGGAAGAAAAAATATACACAGTTAGATCACATAGGCTACTCACTTATATAATTACCACCCAAATCTTTGATGTTTTTGAAAACAATTTATAATTTTATTGGACAGATTAACTATTAACTTCACGCTGTGTGGAATTCCAGCGGAATTCAACTGGCCGGTAGCAGCGGCGGGAGGCTTGGCAGGGCTATCACCCCCATGAATAAGCTTAGCTCTCCCATCGTTTGAATAGTGGCCAACCCTCCCTTTCTCTTGCCTGAAGTGCTTGAAAACATATTTAAGTAACAGTATCGGAGATGCTCAAAACCGTAATGATGTGCATTTCAAACAATCTGTCACAACTTCTTTTATTAGTGACTTGTTCAATTGTGTCATTAATTTAATATTATTTTGGTATAACTCCTGAGTCCAATATTCAAACAACAACAGATGTTTGTTTTATGTGTTCTAAATTAAATAGATCAAGTGGCTCCTGTAGCATCAAAAAGACACGTTTAATTGATGAAGCTATAATAAATGAATGAATTTGATCTTTATTTATTAATGCCAATACAAAACACCAGACAAGTCACCAGACTTTCAAAACTCTCTGGGCTCAGGCAATCTGTGGCTGGGGGGATTGCTTGTGTTACATTATCTATATTTTAAAACATCTATATTACCATCATGTTGTTCTTTAAAAAATATATAGCCTAGATTATATCCTACTGATATGGAATGGCACATATATTCTCCTCACAGAGTTTCTCTCTTAACTCATCAGATCTGAATTTAAAATGTAGGCCTACAGCAGAGAGAGAGAGAGATCTAGAAAGGGTATCGAATTTTTAGACATTACCATTTATAAAGACGTTGATATTTTTGGAAAATATCCATCTACCTTAACATACTTTTACGGGCAGACAGTATAAACAGACACCTCATACAGAATATACCAGTTGGTCAAATTCTTAGACTTACAATGTAAAGTTACAAATACTAAGTGTTTTATTATCCGAGAACCGCAAACAAATACAAAATTCATAGTTTGATTAATTGTAGCATGGTATTCATTTGCCCGTGCCGTTATTATTCATACAATGAAAGATTTGCTGTATGCACAGCAGACTTCATTTTCACCTTGAAAAAAAAGAAAAAAAAAACATTTTAGAGACAAGATAGTAATTTTAATTACCATCACTTGTTTCATTATAGACATGTAAACCATTGGTGAATTATTATAGAGAACATCAGAATTCGAACAGTATAGGCTAAACCCTTTAACAAAGCTAGTGGCTCAGCAGACTTCATTTTGACACAAAAATTAAATAAAAGTATTTTATACTAAAAAATAACATTGGCTTAGTGGACTATTCAGTATGATCATACAGTACGCAGATGGCTCAGTGGTTAGGGAGTCAGACTTGTAGTCAGAAGGTTGCCAGTTCGATTCCCGACTGAGCCAAATGTTGTTGTGTCCTTGGGCAAGACACTTTACCCTAATTGCTCCCAGGTCGTTGCTGTAAATAAGAAATTGTTCTTAGTCAACTTACCTGGTTAAATAAAGGTTAAAAAAAATAAAAAAAATAAAAATAAAACAAACCATCATGCAATCATCATTTAATCTCTTCATCCCAAGGGTACCCTGTACTGGGACCTTTTTGCACACGTCACATACATCTGTTAATTACTTATCGTAAACATGGGCAAAACCCATCATGTTATATATGGCTAGAACAGCAAGGATCTCATCTGTAAATTTATCCAAACTGTTTTTGCCAAAAGCAAATAATATAGATGCATGGATTGCATAACGTCGCAACAACAAAATTGACTACCGCATTTTTGGCACTGCTGATCCAACATAAATGTGATCAATAAACAAACATTTCTCATCGTAGCCACGAAAGCTAGTTAATATGTAATACAACTGTAGATGAAGAACAGGGATACTTACAGTAGCATATTCAGTTCATTTCAGTGTTTCAGTTTTAAATGCAATTAGAGATGCTATGGTTCCATATTGTCTGATGATATTGTGATGTACTTTATATTTGAAAATATTATATCTTACCTGATGCTACAACAGGTATTTTGGTAATTACCTCTGGAAGTTATTTAAGTATTTCCTATACTGAAGGAAAGAGAATCCTGCAGTCGAAGAGAACTCTTATTTAACCTGTTAAGGATCCAGCGCTGAAACTCAATTTCCGCCTAAAAAACATACCCAAATAAGGAGATACATATGCTTGATTATTATTGAAAGGACAGACTTTGAAATTTGTGGATATGTAAACATTATTTAGAACAAGTGTACACAGTGAAAACACTTCTAATCATGTCCCCCAAGGGAGGACAACAGATGTCTAAAAGTTTAGAATAATAGAGTCAACAGCCAAAGAGCTATTGACTATTTTGTAACAGGACCCCACGTGTCATTCACGATTGTGCCCAATTGTATCCAAATGTATCCAAGTGTCCAACCTAATGATTTTCATATAAATACCTATAAAAAACTATATGGTTACAAAAAATCATTCTTACAAAACACACATATTCATACAAATGGGATTATATGGTTACAAAAAAGTTTATATTTTTACAAAACACCTATTTATACAAATGGCCAAGTTAGCAGCCAACAGCGGCCTAGTATAACATCCAGCCCAGTGTGAGCTGGCGTTAATAATAACGATAATAACTTGGACTTACAGTGCCTTGCGAAAGTATTAGGCCCCCTTGAACCTTTTGTGAAGAATCAACAACAAGTGGGACACAATCATGAAGTGGAACGCCTGCAACTGCAATATATGTATATTTACGTGATTGTCCATTAAAAACAAGTAACAACCATCTACTGCCGGCTCTGGTCTCCCTTTTTCATATTCACCACACCAACCGTGACACCTAGGGCCCTATCTTACACCCAGCGCAATTGACTTTTTACACAAACGCATGTATCATTCCTATCTTACAGCCGACGCATATGGGACTTTTCCCTCCACAGACGCCCGTCGGTAAATTAGGGAATGAACTTGCGTTCGTTGGGCGGTTCAGCGAAAAGAAGAGGCGTGTTCCGGCGCAAACGTTCCCTGTTGCTATCTTGCAGTCCCCGAAAACAATTCTGCCACTGACCAGGAAAAACCTGGTTTAAAGTCAGTGGCATGTTATTCATATGCTATTTTAAGGGCGCATGCTTAACCATAATGTAGCGTGTGCACAACGCGCATACACTTTGCTCCTCTCATCTACACAAATGCAGCAGTTCTTTATTATTGCAATACATGATTAGAAGGAAAAATACTACAACACGAGGAAGTCATTGTGATGTCCGAAAATGTGAAAAATAGGTATACATCTAGTGTACACATTTACTCAAATTATTCATAATTAATTATTTGCACTGATATACATCAACCTCAAGGGAACCCATTCAATCAACAAGTATACACACGTAATTTGCGATGCTAATAGTAAAATCACCCATGTGTAGAACAGGTACTACTCAAGTCGCAGCATTCGTTGTGGCTTGTATTTTACGCAACATTTCCATGAATCATGGATGTGTTGATGACATTAATTAGGAAATATTAGAGGACTTCAGGAGACGTTGATGTTGAAATGCGTGCCAGCCACTTAAATGGCCAGATATCCAGAATGGGAGTGGAAAGCTTATTTTACAGAAGAGTAATCTCGGTCTAATGTTAGACTACATTGCAAAAATATTATTATGCATTCATAACCTCGTGATTTAGTGACAGTGAGTCCAAAACATCAGAAAGTATGCTATGTCTTGTGACATTTCTTTATTTACATTTTGTAAAAAGAAAAATCAATAGAAAATCGCCGTTATAATAGCAATCCGCCATGGAACAAGTGTGCCTGCTCTTAAAGGGAATGTGAGATGACGATCTGATTGGTTTATTGCACGTTACGCCCAACCACACCTATGACTAATGAAGCTACTTTAGACCTACCCATTTTAGATATGCGTCGGGCGCAAGAATCATTTATCCCGCCGGTAAAATAGCAACAGCGCCCGGGACCCTCCCACAATGTAACTTGCGTTTTGCGTTTGATACTTGCGTTTCAGATCGTTAAAATAGGGCCCCTAGTGTCAAATTAGAACTCAAGTTTCATATAATCACATGGTAGTTTCTCTACTTTGTGCACTTACAATAATAATACAATAGACATTAAAAAATAATAATAATCTAATGTGAAAACAAACCACAGCATTCCAATGTTCATTGTTGAAATGTTTCCAAGCCAATGAAAATAAACAGTAAGCAGACTAAACAAAAAAAATCTGTGGATTTTCAATCACAGAAAAATCTAGAATTATACAAAGGCCATGCGGCAAATTAATTACAAATGTAAACAGCTGGATTAGAATAAGACAAATTATTTAACTTACCAACCTAAAAGGGAATCTTTCCCTTCCAAAAACATATCCTCTATGGAGTCGAAGCTGTGGTAGCTTGCAGAGTCAATCATCTATTCTGTGTAACTTTCTCTGCATATCTCTTCCAAAGCAGTGATAACATTAATATTTCTCTTAGACCTTTGGGAGGCATTTTATATAAGCTTTAAAATGAACGATGTCGAAAAACAGAAAATATCTTTTGTGTCTGGAAGACTACATAAAAGTCTGGAATTCTGGACATGAGTGTGCGGGTACGCATGATTGTAGTTTATGTACTGTGTGGCTCACAAAAATCAACAAAACATGATTGAAAAGCCCAGGGGCCTCATGTATAAAAGATTGCGCAGCTTACATACCAGAAGATGGCGTACGGCCAAAACTGGAAAAGTACGTACGCACAGAAAAATTCACATGTATAAAACCGGTCGTACGCCAGGTCCTGCGCACCTTTTCTTTATAAATCTCAATCAACGTGAGATTGACCGCACGTGAACGAGCCACTGATCCCGCCACTGATCCCGCAGATGCAGGCCTTGCGACTTAACTATTTCCACAAATGCAAAAATCTCATAAAATAAAAAAATGTTGCACATTTGAATTAATATGTATTAATCCCAGGCCAAGAAGATCATACTACCATTTTCTCTAGAGCTAATGTTAGCCAGTCTACAGACAATTTAAATGCTATAGCATCTCGCCTGCTTTCCTGCCCGGTATAATTCGCATTCTAATAATAATATGCCTATTTGAACAAAATTGTTTTCTAAAATGTTATATTTACATAACCTAAATAATTACATAGTCTATATCACCTTGAATTTACCCTCAGGTCAATATCCGATCATTGCAAATTATTTTTTAAACGTCCTGACATGCCATTCAAACCTGCATTAAACCTACATTTTTTTGTGTTCCATTTTCAAAATAGCCGAAGTCACAATCATATTTTGCAACTTTTGATCTTCCCTCTTTATATGTTTTACCATTATGCTAAATATGAATCTCTAACATACTACAAGAACTGTTCGCGTCAGGTGAGAATTTGATAATGCAGCTCGTTGGGAGAATATCAATCTCATATTGGTGTTCTTTAGATGTGGAGAAGTGAAAACATGTTATTTTTTATATTTAAACTTTTCCTCATTCATTATGAACTGCCTCATCTTGTTTTTAAACATATAGGCTACGTTAGTAACCAGTGTTGTATGCAAGTTATGTTTTACTGACCATCGTCCTGTAAACGTCCCAAAGTCGGTTATGAACCGACCCAGACATATTTTTATACTATGCTATATAAAGCGGGACGCCTTGTATTTCGAGCCGTGGCCGAAACAGCCATTGCGCATCAAGTATTTCATCATCTTTTATAGGCTACACCTAATTTCCCAGACCTTGATCACTTATTTACACATAATCCACGAGATCAATTGAGCTTCACAAGTGAGTGATTTTGCCCACTTACTGCGTTTCATCCTTGGGAGGTGGATCGGTGTGTCATGCCTCCTGTGTGTTATGGATGAGCCAGAGTCAGACTCACAGAGACAATTGTATTTTCCGATGCCAATCTTGATGCACAGCACAGCGAGTATATATTTCATCTGTGGTAAGTAATCCGTGCTGCGTGCAATATTAACCATAGGCTACACAGTGGTTGACATGCATTTTCAGAATTATTTTGTTGTTCGTTTGACAACCTCAAGTAGGTTATAACAGAAGTGGGGGCAGTTTTGGCATTTTGAGGTGAGTGATCCACATCAATGATCAAACTTTTATTAGCGAATGTAAGTATGTTTTTAGAATAGTCAACGTCATAGACGTTTGACAGTAACTGCAGTGGAAACTTTATTTATGTTTGGTGAGTTATGTCACTTTTCAGTTAGAATTTGTGACGTTACAGAGCAAGACAAGGCTTTGCGTACGGCCCGCACATTCTCACGGCTGCTCAAAAGTTTCTGTGATGGCCCGCATATTCTCACGTCAAGTAGATTTTTATACATCACACCGTGTGCGTGGAAACCATCGTACGCAAGCTTTTTGTGCGTACGCAACGTTTATACATGAGGCCCCAGCTCATTGGCTGTCTACCTAGATTGAATTCAAATGGTTTGGTCATGATGTGATGGATTTACTGTCAATCAAGTGAGTGCCGTTCTGGTGAATCAGCACGACCTGGATGTGAATAGACATACTATAGTCACACATGTAAGCGGCTTTCCAACCAAGTAGTTACAGGAACCTAGTCAGGCACGTGCACAGGTAGGGCTCAACCTGTGCAGAGCACATGCCCTTTTTGCCCTTACACTCTGAAGTGCCCTTTCTTTGGTGGTGGTGTTTTTTTCTTCTTCAATAAATCAATGCTATTGGTCACCCTTTATGTCTGTTGGTCTATTTTACAAATATTTAGTCAATGAAAATTCTTAAAAAGATCCTGTGTAAATCTTGTTCGCTCCTCAAACTGTCAGTAAACCTGATAACTCCGCCCCCTCTATCTTGCCGAATGCACCGGAGTTCCCCAGCAGCCGCGTATGCAGACAGGACCTGAACGACTTTTGGCAAGGGTAAACAAAGATCTTGTCTGGAATAAGTGCTAAACACTATGTCTATAAAGGCAATATTTTACTTATTTGATGTCTGAAATTTTTGCCAAATGTATTTTACAACAGGAAAAACTGAGCACCCATATAGCTACAACAAACTAGTTTATAACCTGTTGATGAAAATGTAATGTAATGCCGACGGTGCTGTATTAAATGCACATTTGCACACATTCGCTGGTCAAAAAACCCGTAGCTGCATTTTAGTTTGACGTTTGTATAATGTTAAGTAATACAACAACATATAATTCGTTTTTACCATCGGATTTAAATCATAACCGCAGGTGTGCCCCGCGCTGTTTCGTACTGGAACTTATATAAAGCGACGAGTGATCCTCGTCATCTAGGTAACATAGGCTATATTTCTAAGAAAAGTATTGTTTTGATTTCTGATTGCTGATAAGCTTAACTTATTAACATTTAATCATGTTATGGTAATAATATTAAATAACGGTTAATTCAAGGCTGTTAATATGCACATATTAGCTATTTTTTCTAGGTACAGTATAGTATTCTATAATAATAATATTAATAATAATGTGTATTTTTTATAGCGCCTTTCAAGAACCCAAGGTCGCTTCACAAAGTGATGCAAACAGTTTAACAGACAGAAGGACAGTCAGTCTGCTTATACAAGCAAAAAGCAAATGGAGACATCAAACACAAAAAAACACAACATGGAGAGCAGAGAAATAAAAAGATAGATAATACAGATAGATACTGTTTAATGACTGATAATTTGTACTCTACTCTCGGCTCGTCTTCAAATGTATAAATGTAGTACAATAATGTAGTAGTAACTAAAAAGACATTACAGAATCAGATCACTGTGAAATCTTTATATTTTGTCATGCAGAATGTAATGCAAAGGTTTTTGGACGGTAAGATTTTTACATTTTTTCATAAGAAGTCTCTTCTGCTCCAAGGCTTCTTTTATTTGATCCAAAATACAGCAAAAACAGTAACATGGTGAACTATTTTTACAATTTGAAGTTACTGTTTTTTATTTGAATATTTTAAAATTAAATGTATTTCTTTTATCAAAGCTAAATTTTCAGCATTATTGCTCCAGTTCAGTATTCTTCAGTGTCACGTGATCATTCAGAAATCATTCTAATATGTTTTTCACTGCAAATGTAGTTTTCACATTATTATATATTTTTTTCATTGCTGGCTTATTTTAGGGAAAGTGTAGTGAATAAGAGACCAGTGGATGTCAGTCATAAACGTCTTCAAGCATATTGCTCACAGAAGGTTGCTCTTTTGAAAGATGAAAGATGCCCTGAAACCCTGTATATCTATATTATCTATATTATTATTATTATGGTTGTAATTAATAGTGAGTATACACAGCAAAAATTGCAGTGTTAAATGAACACCTGAGAATGTTAATTTAACACTGGACTTTTTGTTGTGTATCTATTCTACAGCTTTTTTTAGACTATTATTTTATGATATTGAATTTGTCATGAAGATGTGACCATTTCTTCCTTTTATGTAGGCTTACTAAATAATGTTAATATATATATATATATATGTGTGTAAAAAGGAGGGGGGTGCCCTTTCAGTTTCAACACATGCCCCTCAAAATGTCTGTGCACGGCCCTGAACCTAGTTATAGTTACAGTCCACTTCTAAACAGTTCTACTTACTAATCTGCCCAAAACCGGTTTTGCTATTTGTATTCACACTGGTCAAGTGGCCATAGGAACTGGTAGGAGGGATAAGGGAGTGACGCAAGCACTGCAACAGTGTTTTATAGCATGTCACTAGACACAGTTTCACAGTTGAATGTTTGTAACACTGGGTGTATAATTGGAGATAAGTGTGTAAATAATCTTATGTCTGCGGATGATCTGGTTGTTTTCAACCCAAGTAGTGCTGGGTTCGTTCAGCGGCTTGCTGTTTGTTTGTTCAGATTACGAGGCTGAAAACAACATCCAATACAATTTTTAAAAAGAGTGTTGTGTTGATATTTCCTCATAACGGAGTTCAAACTGCGGCGTTTAAATTGCGGCATTTAAAGGCTGAAATCATAGAAGTTGAGTACCTACTTAACAGAGAAACACAGAAGACGAAGTCTCCAACACAATATGTAATATACGTAACAGACAAACAAAATGACAGGTGTGATTTATAAGTTGGACCAATCAATGTAGACGTAGGAAAAGGGAAAGACCCTGCTCTGAAGTAGGAGCTGAAAGAGTTATAGGAACTCTGGTGCTAGGAACTAAATAATCCCTAAATTTCTCCTGTCGGAAAACAAGAAAATAAAGGGTTATAGGAACGTTATGTTCTAGGAACTGCAAAAATCCCTGCAGTCGGAATGCGGCTATAGTCATGTAGTTATACTTTCCCGGAGTATAGAGAGATTAATTAGATGCGAACATCTACAGTAGATAGCCTGGAGAATCGGAATCAGATAGAATTCAGCGGCTGGAATACTGTTTTGAAGGTGGAAAGTCCAGGGGTCCGTTCTTCGTTCGTTGCTAACTTAGTGAGCTGGATTTGATTGTTGAAGATTTGGCATGATCTTGGATTGTTTGGTTCTCCGACGCTCATCCTGGATTTTCTGTCATAGCAACAGGTGTGTAAGCTTAAACCTGCTCGGGAGCAGGCTTATTTCATGTAAACAGGATTTGATCACAGGTTGCGTTAACCAAAATCGGGTTCACAGCCCTAGTAAAACAAAGTATATTTAAATTATACTCCAGTATTATACTTTTACTATATTTATGTTTAACCATAAATGTGTATTTAATATATTTAATTAGCTATATTTGAAGTATGCTTTCAAAATATACGTACATACCAAAATAATATATTAAAAGTATATTTAGGATAAATAAAATACATTTCAAGTACAACAAAGTATAATTTTGTTGCTTGGGAATGTAAATTTGCAGGTAAGTTACCATTATATTTTTAACATTTCAGATAAATAATGTTATATCCCATCAAAAAAAGGATTTGAATCAAACCCAGCTAGCACAGAGCTTGCGGGACGCCAGCAGTTACAGCTGATGTTACTATAGCTTTTTGCTCATTATTTAACGGTCGGTCCGTCTGCGGCAGTGTTTGGAGCCTGAGTGGTCCACCCGCGGGTGAGCAGAGTTTTAGACAGAGATCCTCTGGGAATCCTACGCACTCATATGGTTGTTCCAGTTAGTCCATCAGCTGCTTATAGGCTATATCCTAGGCTAGGCTTATGTTCTAGATTTCTATTTCTAATTAAACATATTTGTAACTATTTAGAACAACAATAACATTCAAATACAATACAAACACATTTACATTTATTTTAAAATGCTGCCGGCAGTGGACCTCCTGTTAAACGATGAGCAAACCGCCAGGCGGACCACCAACTCTGCCTCAAGGGAAAAATAAAAATATCAAGATGACATTATTACATACTTTTATTCTGAGCCTAACAAAAGTGAATTTTTCCATTATACCGGTGATTAAGAAGGGATCTGTCTTGGTGACATGGGCTATGCCTTCAGGCAGTATTTCATGACGCCATTCCCTGACCACACTCCAGACCACCAACCGTTACAATGCAGCCCATGGTGGAGGTGCAGTCTGATGATGACTGTAGCCAGTGCACTTGGACCAACCAAGTGGCAGAGCTGCACGGGAATTGTGGAACACCATTTTTGATTTGTGTTTTGAAAGAAAAAACAAACCAAAAACACATTAAATCGATAATAATAGACCAGACATTATGCTTAGCTCCTTGAGTTTTATTGAAATTATTCTTTGTAAAGAAAAGCCAGTGATAGTCATTGTTTGCCTGCAATAACAGATATTGTTATGCAAGGTCAGCAATAGTACTCCATATTGGCTCTGACATTTAGTAATTTTGAAATAAAATTATGTAATTATTAAAATAAAATAATTCTGGAATAAGTGATAAAACCATAACATGGAGACCACTTATGCATTTAATTTGTCTGGTACTTTTTGCCAGCCCTCTCTCCTGGCTTTTGCAGACTTTGAGGTGTTCCCTTGCGTTTTTATCGAACTTTCCAATTTGTTGTAACCTTCAAGCAATAACCGTTGCTCTGCTGCGGAGAAAAACTGGGAGTGCTCTTTGGTCATGATGAGCAGCCAATTGCAGTGTTGTTGATCAACGTTTCTACTATCAATGCATCTCCCCTTTATGCCAACGCGCGTACGCGCAATCATCTCAGATGACTCAATCCAGCAATACTTATCATAAACGGCATGTGTGTTCCAAGAACAAAAATTAGCCAGATCATGATTGGCACGATGAAGTCATCTTGGATGTGTCATTTAATCTCGGATGTATTAAGCGACGTACGAAGAACGGACCCCCGAAATAGTTTGATGATAGTTTGTTAATGATGCAGTTTGATCGTTTTCACAAAACAAATGGATTTTACCAACGAAAAACAATGCTCCATTTTATTGCTGGGACCCTTTGGATGACGAATCAGAGAAAGATAGCTGACTATATGCACATATTCTTTTGTCAGACGTGGATGTATTAGCTGAGTCGCAATAACGAACAGGGCCCGGTTCCCCGATAACGTTCACTCTTAGCCCGCTAAGAAGACTCTAAAAGATATATCTTACAGAAGTTGTTTACGTTCGTAAGTGTGTTCCCCGAAGTCTCCCTTAGAATCTTCTTAACACGTCGCACTTAAGCTGCCACTTAAGTGCGACGTTACAAGGCGCTGTCCCAAGGGAAGGTGCTGAATGTGT
>JACXGM010020018.1:6825-18150 GCA_016801145.1 Umbra pygmaea | reverse complement strand
GTACCTTAGCCTTATATGCTATTCCGTTTTGACCTCTGCCTGTTGGATTACTCTGCCTGTGGATATCACTAATTGTACCTTAGCCTATACAGCTCTTCCGGTTTGACATTACCTATCTTGGATTATTCTTGCTTGTTCCTATGGTCAGTCAATCTGGTCAATAAAATAACATTGTTCTATTTTACCATTTTGAGTACTCTTTACAGACATTACAATGGCTATTAAGCAATTTCATTTTGTGGTTAATAAACATAAACCAAATCAGGAAGATTTAACTGTAACTCTACTGCATATTTGTTGATAAACTCATATTGTGGTATACGCACAACCTTGGTTCCATAACTGTGAAAGTCAATAAAATTGCGGCACAAGCTCCTCATAGTTCCCATGCCCAGCCTGCCACATTGTGCCTGTGCCTGAAGGTGTTCAATGAACACACATTGTGCAATGAACACACATCGAAATCGGAGAGAAGGGTCTAGATTAACAGGTTGTGATTTTATTAATCAGTCCATGGAATAGATTGCATATACATATAATTACATAAAATTATGACAAATGTTGTTCATGATCATTTATGTCTATTTATGAAATCATGATTATGGCTGATGAATAATTTTGGAAGCTGACTGTGTCCACGAGAGAGAGGGTGGTACTATTTTCACATCCTACATCAACCTTTTTCTTCAACTAAATGTCTTTGAATACATATTTCTGTTACCTCTAATGCAGGGGTCTGCAGCCCTGGTCCTGGAGAGCTACCATCCTGTAGGTTTTCACTCCAACTGCAAATAATTAAGACTCATTCAGCTTATCAACCAGCTAATTATTAGAATCAGGTGTGCTAAATTAAGTTGGATTGAAAACATTCAGGACACCTCTCCAGGACCAGGGTTTGAGATGTCTCCTTTAATGCATCATTATTTTTACATTGAAAACTGTGAATCTATGGGCCCTTGCACCCAGGGCAACGCAGCGCAAAGGCCGAACGCAAGTGTCTATGCTAGTTTAAGACAGACGAAGTTGTCAATTTCTCATCCGCCGCCCACATCTTTTCAATAGCAAATGCATCTGGGCCCATATTTGAGCTGATCTAACAGGGAGGTGTGTTTAGGATAATTCTGGGTGTATTGCTATCTTGAGGCGTCGGAATGTGATTGTGACATTGACCAACAAAAACCTGGTCTAAAGTCAATGTTGCAGCATGTCATTGTTATTTTAAAAGCAAATTAGTCAAATGACCCAAGGCTGATGCACAGCATGTGCACACTATGTTTGTTACACACAGAGGGAAGCGCAGCAGCACACAAACATGCAAAAGCTTACAAATAAAATTATTATGGTGCATATCCGCCATCATAATGTGCGAAAGGTACAAACTCGCCTGGCTCTTAAAGGGAATGGGAGGTGAATCTCTGATTGGTTTATTGCATGTTACACCCAAAACACACCTATGAATGAATGAAGACCCTTCGTACCCTTTTAGACCATGTGCCTAGCACATGGACCCTTTTTTCCCCTGGCAAACTAGCAAAAATGTATCTGGACATGCCCAAAGCGCACTTGCGCCATGCGCTTCACGCCGTGCACTTAGATCGTTAAAATTGGGCCCTATGTGTTTATGTGACCTTTGAATTTCAAGGTTTACAAGTAGGGCTAGCGTGTGGTGTAGCAATTTAAGGTACCCAATCCTAACACCCAACTACCCACCTCAGTATATGTTCAAGCCTTGACTGTGCCACATCTAACTAATGACATTAATTTTGAGAGGACAACAGGGATTTCCTTGACACATTGCATTTCCGTTAATCAATCAGATGATTGTGACTTTGTATACACTAATCTTTAATCTTGGTTTGACACTAAGGGCCCTATGTTAATGATCTAAGCGCATGGCGTGAAGCACATATAAAAGGTTCCATGCGCCGGGTGCATGGTCTAAAATGGTTGTACTAAGTGTCTTCATTAATTCATAGGTGTGTTTTGGGCGTAACGTTACGGCCCTCTCGCTCTCTCTGTCTACCTTGTTTCAGATCAGACACAGGTGGAGCTGATTTGGGTCATTAGGAGACAAGGGCCACCTGGGTTGGTTCTGCCTGCCTAGAGGTTAAAAGCTTCAGCTGTCCCTGCCTGATGCTCTCTGCTCTCATACAACTTTGGTTTGATATACATATAGATGTGGATGTTGACCTTGATTGCACTTTACAACACTTACACCTTACACGCTACCTCGCATTCAAACACTGGCACTACACTCCGCATGTCCAACTTCACACCTCACAGTTTAGGCTTTTTTTCTTTGGCAGTTAACATACAATAGCTATATTCATACCTCCGTTAGCGCGTGTACTCTTTTGTTTGCCGCTCTCCGTGAGCCGGGTTGTGACAAGTGGGGGCTCGCGTCTGGGATTTTGCCTTGGATTTTTGGCTTGTTGTTTAGTATACCTATGGCTTGTTTTGTTTTTTAGTTGGTTAGGCACAACATTGTGAGTTCTGGTTGCTCTTTGTTTTTGGTATTATACCAGGGTTTGTGCATGGCTAGTTGGCCATTTGCGTGCGCTATTGGGGTTACATGTTGGCAGAGTTTTCCTGGGGTAGCACTGCTGTCGTAGAGTGGTGCTGTTCCCTGGGTTGAATATTGGTAAGTTGTCTTTACAGTGCCTGACTGAGATGTTTTGAGTAGGACATAACCGTGATCCAGTGGTTTTGTCAAATCCCCTGTTAGGCATAGCGGTGTTTCCTGAGGGGGGCGCGTTGTGTGTTGTTTGTTATTTTTGTGTGGTGATAGGAGTTTAGAGCAGTTGTCTCAGGGGAAACATCTGTGGTTTGAGTCCTTCATTCCAGCTGGCCTGTGGTGCATAAATACCCACCGCAAAGCCACTTAAGACTAGGGGTGAGTTTATCATAGCTTTTGGGGATTTTTCTTGTCGAGTATTCTCTTGTTTTGCACTGTAAGGTCAGCTGTACCCTTAATTGTTTGACAGTCTGTTAGCAGTTAACGTTGGAATACTTCCTTCTTTGAGCGTTATGGCTTCTATTGAGGCATTCATTCACGCTCCGTCTGAGGAATTGCTTCTGCAGTTTACAAAAGAACAGTTCCTAAAATTTATTGACCACTATAACGTTGACATTAGTGATAAACATCTCAAAGACACAGTAAGGTCTATCTTGTCTGCTAATTTGTTTGCGGTTGGTATATTGAAAGTTAGCGTGAGCCTGCCCGTAGCCATACCATCCGTTGTACCTGTAACCACACCTCCTGTTGTACTTAGTGCTGGTTTGACATATGAGCAGCAAAAATAGTTACTTTTGTTGCAGTTACAAAAAGAGCGGTTGAGACAAGATAAGGAACTTGAACTAGAGAAGTTGAAGCAGGATACAGAACAAGCTAGGCTGCGGTTACAACACCGCCAGTTAGACTAGGTCAAAGATGGAACGCTTTCAGGTGAGTTCTCCTTTGAGGATGACTACTCAAGCCCCCCAAGGGGACGCTCTTCTTTTGGTTGTGGTCCGCCTTTTGACGTTACTGCTAATCTCCGGTTGTTGCCAAAATTCTCTGGAAAAAATCCTGACCTATTTTTTACTTTATTCAAACATGTAGCAGATTCTCGTGCTTGGCCTGACGCAGACTGTTGGCCTGACGCAGACTTGGCCTGACGTACTCTCATGCTACAGTGTGTTTTGACTGGTAAGGCACAGGAGGCATACTCCTGCCTTAGTGCTGCAGATAGTGAGGATTACTTAAAGGTTAAGATCGCCGTTTTACATGATTATGAATTGGTCCCCGAAGCCTATCGACAGCGGTTTATAAGCTTGAAAAATTTGGAAAAACAAACCCACGTTGAGTTCTCCCGTGATTTGTTTACACAGTTCTACCGTTGGTGTACTGCATCAGAGGTCACTAGTTTGAGGAGTTGTGCGACTTGGTTTTTCTCGAACAATTTCAGAACTCTGTTTCTGATCGCCTGGCCACCTACATAAATGAATGTAAGGTACAGACTGCATCGGAAGCAGCTGTTTTGGTGGATGAATATGTCTTGACCCACAAAAGCAGTGTTGGGGGTTCCCACATGCGAGATTGGGGGCAGCGGAATAGTGGGTTAAGTGGTTATCGGACTGTGAATCCCTTTCGTTCTGTTAGTGGTTCCTTTCCCTCTAAACCTGAGCGGAGCTCATTTGGCCAGAATGACGCAGGTCAAACCTGTAATTATTGTCAAGGTATAGGCCACTGGAAGAATGAATGTCCTGTCCTTAAAAAGAAAGTCAGCAGATCTGGCATCCCTCATTTGAAACCTGCATTAGCTGGACCTGTTCCTTGTGCTAATCCTGTCATCCATGCTGACAAAACAGTAAAACTTCATAGCACTGACTATTCTCCTTTTATCTCAGAGGGCCATGTTTCCATGCTAGGAGGTGAGCCAGTACTGGTAAAGATTTTGAGGGACACTGGTGCCTCCGAGTCTTTTGTTGTGGAGTCTGTTTTGCCATTTTCCTCTAAGACAGATACAGGCATCCATGTGCTGATTCAAGGGATTGGTGTAAGTACATTGGCTGTGCCCTTGCACAATATTAAACTTGTGTCTGACCTTGTGCAAGGCGAAGTGTCCCTTGGTGTGCGTCCTTCCCTAGCCATCAATGGCGTGGATGTGATCCTGGGTAACAATTTAGCTGGTAGTCCTGTCTGGCGTGACGCATCTCCCCTTGTGTCTCCTACTCCTCATAGAGGGGAAAGAGACGTAAATGTGCAGAGGTTTCCCGAGGTGTTCACTGCATGTGCCGTGACTCATGCGAAAGGCCGAGCCGATGCCCTAGCTGAACCTGAACAAAAGAAGCTTGACCCACTTAATTGTTTGTTACATGATTTTCCTTTGCCTGTGTCCCGTAGTGATCTCATTACAGAGCAGTCTGTTGATCCTACTCTGAACGGCTTGTTTGATTAAGTTATGCCGTTTGAGGAAGCAAGAAGTGATGCCCAGGGATACTTTATACAAGATCAGTTGTTGTTAAGGAAATCGATTCCTCACAGCAAGAGTTTTGTGGGTGAAGCCGTGATCCAGATTGTGATTCCTTTTAAGTTTCGCTTAAAAGCTAATTCTGAGGACATCACATTATGTTTCCGGACATTTAGATGTCAGTAAGACATATGATCAAGTTTTAAGTAATTTCTTTTGGCCTTGTTTGAAGAAAGATGTTGCCGCCTACATTAAAACGTGTCATGTCTGTCAGATGACTGGAAAACGTAATCAGGTGTTGAAACCAGCGCCACTACAACCTATTCCCGTGATGGGTCAGCCTTTTGAGCATTTGATTATCGATTGTGTTGGTCCATTGCATCGGTCTAAAACTGGTAGCACCTATATGGTAACTGTGATGTGTCAGGCTACAAGATATCCTGCGGCCTATCCACTCCGTAACATTACCATTAAGTCTGTTCTCGAGGCGTTGTCACAGTTCATCTCTATTTTCGGAATACCTAAGGTCATACAGAGTGATCAAGGTCCCAACTTTACTTCACACGTCTTTGCCCAGGCATTGCGACAACTCAGAATAAAACGTAGCCTGGCCAGTGCTTATCATGCGCAGAGTCAAGGGGCTCTTGAGCGATTTCATCAGACTATGAAGTCGATGTTACGTGCCTATTGCACCGAACTAGTACGTGATTGGGAAGAGGGTTTACCATGATTGTTACTCGCTGCTAGGGAGGTCACAAGAGAGCACTGGTTTCAGCCCAAATGACCTAATTTTCGGCCATACTGGGCACGGTCCTCTATCTGTGTTGAAAGAGGATTGAAAGTTGAGTGAGCCTCCCCCAGATCTGTTGTCATATGTTAGCGATTTCCGACACAGGTTGTATGTAGCCTGTGAATTGGCTAAAGACAAACTAACCTCATCTCAGGGGAGGATGTAGCGGTTATTTGATTGACGATCAGAACCCCAAGTATTTAGTCCTGCAGACCAGGTTTTGGCCCTACTGGCTTTAGTGGGTTCCCCTTTTCAGGCCAAATTTAGCGGTCCGTACACTGTGGTGCATAAAATGTCTGATCTCTCCTTGGAGAAAAAACACCATTTGGACTCTAAACTAAAATACATGCTGGAAAATTATATCGCTGAACCATCATTTTCTAGCTGGGCTTCCCCATGTGTCTTAGTGAGTAAGCCAGATGGCTCAGTTAGATTTTGCACTGATTACCGGAAGGTTAACAGTGTGACAAAACCTGATTGTTACCCCCTTCCACGGATGGAAGACTGTGTAGACCAGGTTGGGGCTGCCCACTTTGTCAGCAATTTTGATCTGCTGAAGGCTTATTGGCAGGTACCTTTGTCACCCCGGGCTCGTAAAATATCTGCCTTATAACGCCTGCAGGTCTTTTCTCTTATAAGGTTATGAGTTTTGGCTTACGCAACGCTCCTGCTACTTTTCAGCGCCTAATGAATAAAGTAATCTCTGGCCTCGAGGGTTGTGCTGATTACCTGGATGACGTGATGGTTTATAGTGACATTTGGGAGCAACATCTTGTGCGCATACAGGCTTTGTTTGAACATTTGACCGATGCCAGAGTGAACCTGGCTAAATGTGAATTCGCTCAGGCCACAGTTACCTACCTTGGCAGAGTTGTGGGACAGGGTTGTGTCCACCCCATGCGGGCTAAGGTAGACACAATTAATCGGTTTCCGCCCCCCACTGCCAAAAAGGAACTGATACGCTTCCTGCATATGGTTGGATATTACCAAGGGTTTTGTCTCAACTTCTCCACTGTTGTTGCCCCTCTAACCAGTCTCCTGAAAAAGAGGACTGAGTACAATTGGTCTCCTTGTTGCCAGAGTGCTTTTGAAAAAAGTGAAGCAGATTCTGAGCTCTGACGCTATTTTGGCTGCTCCACGTCTGGACCAGCCTTTTCTGTTTGTATGTGGATTCCAGTAATGTCGGGGCAGGTCCTGTGTTGCTACAGGTTAATGTGGGAGGAGTAGAGCACATTGTTAGTTATTTCTCCAGAAGGTTTAACAGCCTGAACTATTCCGTGGGAGAGAAAGAGGCTCAACATTTTGAGGTTTATGTGGGTTCTATTTTACACTGACCACAACCCCTTGACTTTTTTGGGCACTATGCTTTGTCCAAACCGTAGGATCATGCACTGGTGCTTGTTTCTCCAGGCTTTTCATTTGGATGTGAGGCATGTGAAAGGTGTAAACAACATGGTGGCTGATGCGCTTTCCCGCGCTCCCATTTAGCTCATCTGGGACCACCTTGTTTGTCTTTTTTGTTATTTTGAGTGCCAATCTTCCTGGTTGCTCTGGCTACAGCCTGCCTGTCGCTCTGTCGCTGTTTGTTTCTCTTAAAGTGCTTCCAGGTACCATGGTTGCTGGGATCAGACGAAGATGGGCGTTTGGGTGGTGGGGTCTTGTTCATTCTGGGGAGGTGAATTTCTTGTTTTCTGGTCTGGTCTGTACTAGGGATGCTCATATTGACCGTTTAACCGTTAACAGAAAGTAAAACTTTTGACCGATTAATACTATCAGTTAAACGGTTAAGAAGTTTTTTTATTTTTTACGTATATATAGCCTATATTAGTTAAATCACATGGCGCGTTGACACGCGCAACCAGAGCCTGGCGCTTCGTTTTGAAAGGTGGGGAGATATAGGTAATGAGGAGCGAAATACCGGCTGCCTGTTTTGCGTCTGCAATGCGTTCTTCATTTAAAATGACAACCCTTGGACATTTATGATGACTGTGATATTAACTTGCGCTTTCATTTTTTAATGTACAGAAACGTATAACCCTATCGTATTGGGAATCATGCTCCTGATGCATTATAGCCAACAAAATAATGTTACCTTAAAAACAACACACACAGTGATTGACAACACGCAGTTTATTTTCGGAGAGGACCGTAATGGTAATTTCAATTAAATGTGTGTGCTCGGCAGATACTGTTAAGTTAGTATAACGCATAGCAAGCGTTATGAACATTTTGTTTTGTGTTAATGAAATATAGACCTTATTTGCAGTAGGCCTCCTCTAAGCAACAACATTGTTCCAGATTGTCACCGACTGTTTTCATTCTATAATTTGACAACTCGGTAAACACTGCATCAAGGCTACTTTCCTTTGATTGAAAACAGAAAGTGAAAACGTCTATGACAAATTTTCTGCTACAATATTTTGGTTGGTGTGGACTTTACGCCAGACACAGCTTTAGTATGAAACTAACTAGTTTCATTGTATCGTTTAGTGTGGACTTTGCACCCGAGTGAACTTATACGCAAAGCTGTTGCACCCGGCAGCTGTTGTTGATCTGTTCTGTATGCTGTTTAGACATTAAAACATATCCGTAAAAAAAAGTTTGTATATTTAACGGGTTACAGACACTCGTCAATTAAATTTTTTATTTTATGCCAATTGAATCTTATAATCTTATCTGTTAACAGTTAACAATCAGTTAACGAGTTCCAGTTGTCGGTCAGGAAAATTACCTTTAATTTTAATTAAATAACTTATGTTTTTGGAGAAAAATTGATGTATTACAGTGGGTGGTGCTGGTTGTTTTGGGCCCTTGGATGTCTCCCAGCTTTTATGGGAGAGGGTGTTACGGCCCTCTCGCTCTCTCTGTGTCTGCCTTGTTTCAGATCAGACACAGGTGGAGCTAATTTGGGTCATTAGGAGACAAGGGTTGGTTCTGCCTGCCTAGAGGTTAAAATCTTCAGCTGTCCCTGGATGACGCTCTCTGCTCTCATACCACTTTGGTTTGGTATACATATAGATGTGGATGTGGATGTTGACCTTGATTGCACTTTATAACACTTATACCTTACACGCTACCTCACATTCAAAAAATGGCACTACACTCCACATGTCCAACTTCACACCTCACAGTTTATGCTGTTTTTCTTTGGCAGTTAAAATACAATAGCTATACTCATAATTGCATCAGTTGATCTGATCTGCGTTTTTCTTTCTTTTGTCAGCGTGTGGACTGTTTTGTTTGTCGCTCTCAGTGAGCCGGGTTGTGACACATGCAATAAACCAATCAGAGATTCATCTCCCATTCCCTTTACGAGCCAGGCGTGTTTGTACCTTTTGCACATTGCTATTGTTATGGCGGATTTGCACCGTAATATTTTAATTTGTAATCGGATGCATGTTCCTGTCCGGCTGCACTTCCCTGTGTATGTGTAACAAGCACAGTGTGTGCATGCACTGTGCATACACATGCCTAGGTGCATTTGACTAATTTGCTGTTAAAATAACAATGACATGCTGCGCCATTGACTTTAGACCAGGTATTTGTTGGTCAATGGCACGATCACTTTCTGATGCCTCAAGATAGCAATACACCCAGAATTATCCTGAACACAGACCAGCATGCCCATGGGCGCAAATATTGGCGCAGGTGCATTTCCTATCCAGCGCTTATTTGTAAATTCATAGGTCCCGGAACACATAGACACGTGAGAGGGAAAAGGATCCAGCAAGTTCAGAGGTAACGGAACAAATAGAAAAAAAGTGGAAAACAATGCAGTAGCTCAATCACACCCTTTCCCATTACAGCCACACTCTGCTAGTAAGCATCCATCACCGTACAGAGTGTACCCATCTACAAACTTCCCACACCATAGCACACCATAGGGATGTATATTGTAAGAAAAAAGCATCTACTACTCATCCGGAACAAAGCTCAAATGAAGAAATTCAACAGTCGATGTTTGTTGTTTTCTTTACTTTTACACATTTCCTTGAGGATTCTACATGAAAAAAAATTCTTACTTTCCCATTTCAACAGGAATTGCGGTAGTCACAGGTCCATCTTTGATAACTATCGTGAATTTTAGGCATTGCTTTTGTGTGTAACACAACACTACATTGTGTAGGGAAACATTTACTTTATATAATTCACTATTTTCACATTTTTATCATTTTAAGGTTTTATAGCTTTATAAGCGCATTTCTGAAAGAGGATTGCCTTTTCACCAGCAGAATTCTACAACCCTATTTGCGTCCTTAAAATCGTTACCAGCCCTTTACCCGCAAATTAAGATAGACCTATTCATAAAACTCAACTATTGGAACAGAATGCAAAATTTACCGACATAACCAAGCTCATAAATATTGGGCCTGCAGGCCATACGGGAATGATCTCAACAACAGTGAAGGCCACAACGAAGCACAGACAATGTTTTAGGGCTACAGAGCCATTATTTCAATTACAACCACATTATGACAACAACCTTAATAGATAAGCATCGACACACTGGCCCTCATTTATGAAACGTGCGTACGACCTAAAACAGGCGTATGCCGGGCGTACGTCGATTCCTACGCAAAGCAAGGTATTTATCAATTTGAACGTGATCGTAGGCTGCGATAAAATTTCACGTATGGTCTGACCTCGGGTAAGCAAATTCTCTAGTGTGACTAGCGGTGTTCATGGTGTAACCACCCGGTTCAGTAAATTGATGAACCAGCAATCATTGATGTATGTGTCTGCATCGCAACTACCCCATTTTGCAAATTACATTTCAGAATTATGAATTAATTGTATACATCACATTGCTATTCAGTTAATTTTTTCCCTTTCACTTCGGGGTTGCCTAGAACTGGAGCCCGACCTGATACCGATTTTGAGTAAGAAAAATTTGCCGATACCGATACAACTTTTTCTATTACTATGGTTGAAATTAAAAATCTACATTTTCCTGCATGGATTGTGCATAAAACCAGACTCCAAAGACACTCAAAGCAGGGTACCCGCGGGTCCTTAAAAAGTCTTAAATAGTCTTCATTTCATTTTCCTGAATTTAAGGCCTAAAATTGTCTTAAAAAGTCTGAAATTAGATTTTCCAAAGGCTTAAAAAGTTGTGAGAGTCATGCTAATTTTATTATATTGTATTTTGTTGAAAGAAATCAGAAGCGCTTTTCTGAGCAACTTAACTACTTAACAATTGCTGGCAGATTACTGTACAGTAATAGCAGGTGATTGCTGCTCCTCCGTAGGCTTACCTCAAATCAACTCAGCTAATTTGTTCGTTAGTGAGCTTATCAGCTCACTTTACTGAGTGTTATTTAGGATACTTTTGGGTCCTTGCAGTGTTGTTTACTGAAACTAATGTTTTTGTGCTCAGTATTAGATTGGGGCGGCAGTGGCTCAGTGGGTCAAGTAGGTTGTCCAGCAATCAGAAGGTTGGTGGTTCGATCCCCGGGTCCTCCTGACCAAGTGTCGAGGTGTCCATGAGCAAGACACCTAACCCCAGCTGCTCCCGACGAGCTGGCTGGCGCCTTGCATGGCTGACACCGCCGTCGGTGTATGAATGTGTGAATGAATGGGTGA
>JACXGM010020017.1:0-17977 GCA_016801145.1 Umbra pygmaea | reverse complement strand
TATGGTATTGCTGCGGTTAGTTGATTATATTTTTGAAGAGAGCATACGTCCCCATACGTTTTTTTTAACTGTATGTATGGCATCACTCCCCCGGCATCATTTATAATGTCATTTACAAACATTATTCCTTTTCCAAACATCTTGTCAATGTATACAGGCCTTTTATCAACTATTATATTCATGTAGTTTTATTCAATGAGCAATTCCCTGTCCTGAGAGATGAACTCGAGGTAAACAAATGTTTTTATCTCATGTAATTATCTCATGTTGTCTGCTACACATTATGTACTGAGTGTATGTAGTCTTTAACAACAGTTCTGGTTTTATTTTGGGCATCACAGTCACCCTTGTATATTAGAAAGATCGATATACACACGCCACACTTTGGGAACCTCTGCCACACAATAAATCGTTTTACAACATTTTCAAAGCAAGCGTTACAAAACGAAATTTTGCGCACTAAAACAACTTTTCCATACGTATGGAATACCCTCAATGAATTTAATCACTACAGCCAGATTGTAAGGTTTTTACCAAAACCTGGGTGTTTGCGGTGTTACTCAGTGCTCTTATAAAACCGTAATTGTTATTATGGGGAAGTCTTGCTATGAGTAGTCAGGATAAATATATTAGTAATGATGAACAAAAACTGTTAATTTAGTGGAATCTGTCAGTGAGGGAGAACTACTGTATTTCTTCCCATCCAGACGTGTGTGTATGGGGGTGCGTTGTGTGCCCTGTTGTGGATGTGGCAGAGTGCCATAGCTCTTACGTGCTGTCTGGATACAATGTCCTGGTAGGCTGGGCGCACTGGGACTGGGGTAGGGGCTCTGGTTGGTACAGCCTGTCAGACCACAGCTCATCTCTGCTGCTGGCCTGGGGGTCATTCACCAGGTTCTCTGTTGTGCCGCTACGCCAGCCCTAATGGTGACACACACACGGTGAAAGGAAAATTAAATACACATGTATCTGTATACTGTATGCACACAGAAAGAGACAGATGCAAACTTCTAAAATATATGTTGTATTTGCACAGTCCAGCTAAATTCTGCAGTGTTAAGGAAATGCAACAGTACCAGGAAAGCTAAGTGAGCACAACACGCCAGTTTACTTGATGTCCCCTGCTGAATAGACTTTTTTTTCTTGTGTCTGAAAAATGCAAAACAAAAAGATGACTTCAAACAAACAGCATGTTGTGGTGAGATTCTAATTCTTAAGAGGAGTATTTGTAGCCATTGTGTTTAGAGTTAAAACATAGATGGATTTCTTAAATATGAAACTAGTTCTTAAGTGATAGCAGACTGGTGGAAAACATTGGCCCCCATTAATATACCCAAAATGTTTAAAGCTGTAAAAATGTCAACCACGGTACCAAAAATAGCATCTATTGCACATTTACATCCTTGAACCATTTTTTTATTGCTAATTTAAGTACAATGATTTATTTTCTTGTGGCAGCTTATACTACAGTATTCCAGTAGTATCCCAGTAATATCTGAAACACATAAGTAAATCTCACATGACTTGGTCAGTACTTGTTCTTTACTTCTGTGTCCTTAAGCTGTATGCTTGGCTACAGTGTGAAATGCTTATTTAAAACTGAAGCTAAACCCAATTGTCATTCAAAAGTTTCGACCAAAAACAAATCTGTGACAAAAAGAAAAACAGGAAATATGTGCATAACCCTCCTTGGCTTCAAAATGTCCTATTAAATCCTAACATGAAAGTGTATGTTTTCACAGGATAGATGGCTTTGCCATATCATCTAATGCACACAGAGGACTCACTTGTATAACAGAAATGTTGGAATAAGTAAAACGATGATGACCATTAGGGAAAACAGAACACGGTAGAGGACTCCTTTGATGAGAGAAAAGATAAGACAAGTGTTTTAATATTGGACCTTGGAGACATTCTGGCTACACTGTTTAGGCTTTGTAAACTGTGACTATAATAATCTGTAAGTTCTCAAGGTATTATAATCATTGTTTCATATAGGCTGTTAAATCATACCAGTGTGAGTACATGATGTACTGTGAATATGTTACACTTGTGTAATCTCCTAAAAGTCAACATGTAGCTGGATTCTGTAGGTGTCCAGCCAGTCACTTTGTACTCACGTCTTAGAAACAGCTCGACTCGGTTTGATTCTTTGCCCCCCAGGGTATTGGTGGCAACACAGTAGTACGTCCCAGGCATGTCTGGTTGGACGGTGATGTTCTGGTCCTCAGTAACAAAAATATCTCTACCCTCCACAGACCTAAACCATTTGTAGCTGTGAACAGGGGGGTAGCTGTGACTGTGGCACGCTAGCGCCACAGGGTTCAGCCCATTACTTTGCCAAGTAGTGGTCATGTTGTGAATGACCTCTGTGTGCTTTGGGGCATCTGTGACAGAAAATTATTGATTAAAATGTATTATAATGAGTGATGGTTTCTCTTCAATGTTATTTCAGAAGACTTTACTTCAGACTCTGCAAATCTTTGAAAGAAATTACCCCACCCTGATCTCCAATTACTCCCTAGCACCTACACCTACCTACAGTATGTGGATCTTACAGGATTGGTAGATGTTAACAATGTTGTCTGTCTTACTCCAGGTGGAGCTGTCAACATTTTGAAACCACCCATCCAATCTTAGATCCACATAGGGTATCAATCCTATCTGGTTATTTTATAGCAGCAGTACAGGTGGACTCACACTTGACTTTAACTTCAACCTGTTGTGATTTCCCAGTTCCTAATGAGTTCTGGGCAGTGCAGCTGTAGTTTCCTCTTTGGGAAGGTGTTATTGATGTCACTGTGAAGCTCTGGACATGCCCCACTGTCCTGCTATCCCCTTCCATGGTATGGACCCAGGTATAGGCTGTCACAGGAGGGTTGGAACAGGCCTTGCAGGTGAAAGACAGCTGTCTGTTTTCATGCAGGATGGTGTCAGGTTGAGCTAAAGCCATCACCTCTCTGGGGCTGTCTGTCAGTTAAAATGTTATAAAGCAAATGTGTCACATGGTTTCAAATTGATTATTTTAATTATATTATGATGGTTGTTATTAGCATTTTCTTTGATGAATATAATCACCATTATAATAATTTGATAATTTGTGTTGATCACATGTTCATTGCAGTAGTTCTGAAACACTTGGTTGTGAAACAATGTGGACTAACCCATAATAAACCTAAACATGTCATACTCACATGTGATCTCCAGCTCCTGGTTTGTGCTATTTTCCCCCTCAGAGTTCCGGGCTTTACATGTGTAAACTCCATTGTTGAATAATGTAATGTTAAAAGAACACTGGAGCGTGTTGGTAGAAGGACTGAGACACCCCATAACTTGTTGAGGCTGGGATGGTGAAGAGAGGGTAGACAGGTTACAAACAGAGCGAAGGGTGATCCATAGAGTTAGATAAGAAGCTGGGAAACTCTGCACTTCACATTCGATGTTAAGTAAGTGACCCTCCTGTGCCGTACGGGCCATAGAAAGCACTGGTTGAGTTGGGCCATCTGTGGAGTAGAGTGTACTTATTAGAGCAGTGCCTTTTCAATTGTACCAATTAAATCTAAAGCTAGAGAACTGTAGCCATATGCATAAACTGTAAAGTGTCAAGTACAGCAAGTATTCATTAATAACTTTCTTTTTTTGTATATTGTCTAATTTTACCTAACCTACTGAATTGCTGTAGGAGCTAAAACCAAAAACATTTTGATACAACATGTGACAATAGAACACATGTCATTTTTTACATGCTGATAATGAGCTAATCTATTATCTTTTGCTCAGATTCGAGAACTGATCTTCTAGCTGTTCACAGACCTTTAAAGAGAAGCTTAAGTAGTGCATCCATTCAAATTAAAAGCAGGCTATGATACAAATTCTTCCCCCACATTTGTCCTCCCATCCCAATTCCCTCTAACACTGCCATGTTGGCAGCTCCGCAACTCCTTGGACAGATCTGTGGGATGGTAAAAGGCACACACACGGTTCATCCAACCACATTTCGCCCAGCCGCTAAGTCTTTTCACACTGTTCATCCAACACAGAAGCATTTTTTCAGATCATGCACAGGATGATTATGTTCACCAACTATACTTCCGCAATGAATTTCCAGGCACCCTATCTGGAAACAAGGAGAGCGACGTGGCAGGAGAGATAAATGATCAAAATTCAGTCAATAACAACATTGTTGATAGCTTTGATTATTTAGACTCACAAAGAACATGAATGCATGATTGGCTGCTATTCTGTCCTGTGCCGAGATCATTGGTGGCACTGCACATGTAACATCCATCATCTGCTAGGGTAACTGGTTTCCTTTCAAAGGGCTGTTTGTCTACTGCATTTGAGAGTAGCCTCCACGGTGACTGTTCTCCACGTCTGTGGTACCAGGTGAATCCATTGGGGGCAGGAAAGGCCTTAGTATTACAGGTAAGTGACCACAAAGAGCCCATTTTCAGCTGGTTGTCTCCGGAGATTAAAGTGTTTCGAGGAACATCTAGTTAATGGATGGATGAATGAGGTCAAAATTATTATGTTCATATTTAAAAAGAACATTGTGTAGCCACTGGTAGCGTATATCTTTAGGATTGCATTTAAAGAAAGTGCTGATTAGTTGTTTTTTTGTACTTACATTGAACATTTAGCTGATATTCAGAGGATTTTTTCTGGCCTACGACATTGATCCCTTCACAGTAGTACGAGCCGCTGTTTTCTGGTTGTAAATTAAACAGCCTGTATGTACTTTCCTGGAATTTTCCGAGCTGCTTTTTACCTTTATACCAGGTGTAAGAGTGAACATCTGGGTTGGCATCTTTGACTTTACAAGTGAATTTGAGATCCTGTCCTTCCTTGTATTGAGATTTGTCAGCTGTCAGGTTTACGCCTTTCGGAACATCTGAAAGAGAGAATTATTCATTTCACATGAAAAATAGGTTAATAGGTCTGTAGCCTATTTGAAACAAAACAGAAATAATGATGTAGAATTGTGATCCCCATGGAAGGTAATAGCATTACATCCCTGCTAAAAGAATGCCTTGGCTAAATGATGTGCATTTGTGTACTGTTCAAATTGTACATGTCTCACATTTAACATCGACTATGACAACATCTGATTTATCGGTCCCATGTCTGTTTGTAGCTTTGCATTGGTAACTCCCACTGTTGTTAGGTTGGATGGATTTGATTCTGAGCTCTGCTTCTTCATTAATGTTCTTGGAATCTTTATACCAGTCATGTGTGGCATTGGGGTGCCCTCTGCTGGAACATGTTAGGATGACATTGTCTCCTTCCTTGATATCTGAGGAACTTAAAACACCCTTTGTCTCCTTAGGGGCATCTTTTAATAAAGAAAAAAGAAAAGCAATCAAGACAATGTAAAAAACATTCAATCAAACCTGTTGGGTAGATGTTTTGTTTTAAGACAAACAATGCAATTGTCAGTATATAAGGCTAATCAACATCAGTAACAGTTTGAATCATAAAGTGGGTAATACATTCACATTTAACTGTCAGTATATAAGGTTAATCAACATCAGTAACAGTTTGAATCATAAAGTGGGTAATACATTCACATTTAACTGTCAGTATATAAGGTTAATCAACATCAGTAACAGTTTGAATCATAAAGTGGGTAATACACTCACATTTAACTGTCAGTATATAAGGTTAATCAACATCAGTAACAGTTTGAATCATAAAGTGGGTAATACATTCACATTTAACTGTCAGTATATAAGGTTAATCAACATCAGTAACAGTTTGAATCATAAAGTGGGTAATACACTCACATTCAACTTTCAGCTTGATGCTCCTGATCATACATTCGTCTTTGTTGCCCTGTGGTTGGCACGACAACACCCTCCCATCATCCTGCCAGCTAGCCTGAAATCTGACCTCACTGCTTTTCTTCTTATCCTTGTCAATGTTAGAAGGCTTCAATGTTTGACGAAACCCTGTGATCTCTGGGTATGATCCACATGACGGGGATGTGGAGCATTTAATGGTGACATTGTCAGCCTCTTTGAAAAGTGGTGGGTCCTCAACACTAACACGACATGGCTCATCTGATAGACACGGACATTAGAAAGACAGAAAGCAATGGATGAAAAACAAGTTGTATTTTACAAAATGCAAAAGGTTATGGAACGTGAATGCTTCTTTGTGCGTTCGTCAGAACAAGATAGCCTACTAATTATCTGATTCTTAGGCCAAGCCAACGTTTAAGTTTGCTTCTCTGATACGAAGAGCAACATCAACATTATTAAATAGATGTACTCTAACCAGTGCACAGCGTACCTGTACTGACAGCACTGCCTATTGAAGAGATATGGTTATTTGAAAATGGTTTGAGAGATTAACTTGCCTTCAACTGTAATGTTAAGACCTGGTTCTGTAATCCATTGCTCCGGTTCCTGATATCTAAATTTGTAGATTCCACTGTCTGTCTTTTTGAGGTTGTTGATAACTAGGCTGCAGGATTCCCCATTGAAGGCCTCTGTTAAATTCCATGAACCAGTGTATTTCACTCTGTCTGCATACTCAGGGGCCAGGGTTTGGTTTGTTCCATTTTTGCTTACAATCATGATACCGTTGAAGCTTTTCTTCTCTGCATCCCACTGTGGATTCTTTATCCAAAACCATTGCTCTTGTTTGTTTTTGTTACCAGTCAAAAAGCGAGTTTTTGTGCATTCGATTTTAACACAGGACCCTTCCTTTGCAGTCAAGTGCTCTTTGGTTATTGTGAAAGGATGTACCTTGTTGCAAAAGAAAACTAAAATGGAAACGTAAAGGAAAGTGCTGTTAGCTTTTGAAAATGTTACATGGTTCATTTCACCAATGTTCAATACAATATGGAATGTATGGATTTCATCGCACCTGACAGTTACAGTTATTATTGATCTAAAATTAAATTTAATTAAATGTTTACCTACCACATAACAGTACAAAAAGTACTACCAGATAAGGTATTCTCGAAACCCTTCCGTTGAATACCATATTTAGAAGTTGACATCTAAATGAGAAAATGCCATTAGTGTGTTTGCGTGTGAGCACTTGTGTGTTGTCCTTGATGCTCAGTGTAACCAATCACAGTGGCAGTGGCTCATTTGGTATAAAGCTTGTCATTTACAAAGCCATGGTTTGGGGTTTGATTCCTATGGGGGGGGGGGGTCAATATAGGAAATTACACTCACTGTTGTAAATCATTCTGGTTGAAATAATCTGCTAGTTTACATAGATCTAAATAAAGTCCATTAACTGGTTTCCATTTTTTTATTATTAGCAAGAATACCAATGCATATTTAAAAAAATATATGTAAACACATGGTGTACAAATTATTTAAAATGTTAAAATTATCTGTATTAAGTGTTAGCAATAAATCTATTGAGAAAATAGTTTCAAAATGTCAATGTGCACAAAGCATTAAACATATTCAGCTCTGTATAACTATACAAATCTATACAAGAGACATGTCCCTTTCTATTGTGAGTTGAAAAATAATAAACATTTCAATAAGTTTCTTCTTACCTCAGAAGGGATTCACTGTGATAATGATTGCACCATGTCATTGTCTCTTCTCAGAATAAGGATCAGAAACCAAGAGAAACCCAGTACTCTGCCTTACTTTGCATTTGTTTTTGAATATCAAACCAAGCATGGCAAGCAGATTCTATTTTTAATTCTTTTATTTGAGGTTAATGATGGAGGAATGTGCTTTTTTTATTCTGTACTGTAAGGGGTGTCAGATGGCTCAGTGGTTAGGGAGTCATACTTGAAGTCGGAAGGTTGCAGGTTTGATTCCAGAATGTGTCCTTTCTTGTTGTCCTTGAGTAAGGCACTTTACTCTAAGTTGCTCCAGGGGGATGTCCGTGTACTCAAGCATCTGGTAAATGACTAAAGTAAGCTGTCTCACTTCCTCTGTCCAATGGAACATGTGGTAGAATATATATATACATTTGTGCAGTGAGAAATCACATTTGAGAAAAAGGCTTCCATGTAGAAAACATGGAAATGTTTCTATATGTAACCAGAAATGGTTCTGGATTTTTTTTTAAGAGTGCAATACTTTCATAGTACAGCTGTTCTGATTTAAGCAGACATAAAGCATTGACTTTTTTGCAAATAAAGATGCCACTCTAGACTGTCCAAATAGTCAAATTAGGGATGTGCCGATACCCATTTTTATGAAACCAATAGAAGTACTGCGAATTTCATTGTGGGTACTCGCCAAGAGTACTGATACGAGTACTTTTGATAACTATGCCAAATGTCACTCATCAAGCTTAATTCTTCTACGCTCGTAGTCAAGGGCATAGGAACGAGTTTGATATTGAGGAAGACACCATGTATTTTTCACAAATTGTTGTTATTATTGGGGGGACCACGTTGCCTGTTTGTAAAATTGGGGGAGGACATGCCCCCCTCCCCGCCATTCCTATGATGTTTTTAAAGTGACTTCCTATGAAGTTTTGTGTAAAAAATAATTTCTGTTTTTAAGTGACTTTCTCTAAACAAGGAAAATGACCTAATCATGTAATATCCCGTTAAGGTATTTGCTTGTTTTTTATTTTTATTTAGTGAACAACATATATAAATAAACCACATTGTTTTTCATTTATGGTATATTTCTTATCGTTAGTGTGTCGGAACTAACTTGCACTATTATGTTCACCCAGAAGTGTTGCAAACTGCCAACACTTTCTTTCCTTCCCGAAGGTTTATTAATTCATGTGACGCCACAGTATGCAGATTAGCCTTGATGACTTGCACGCTTCTTGCCCTGTAGTAATGGACTATTCACGAACAAAATCTTTTAAAAGACCGGTATGTACGATTCATACTGGATCGTTCATTTCGTTCTTTTTTGCTCAGCCGCATTAAATCTATAATCCACTACTCTGTAGTACTACATGAGTAGTTCATCGCATCACTTCTGTGATCCAGTACCACTCTGTACTCTACTAGTACCTAAATAGTTCCTATCGTTCTTTTTGGAGCAGGCGCATTACTTCTATGATCCAGAATACTACTTGGTACTAGTACACGAGTCATGCCTTTTGTTCTTTTTCAAGCAGGCTCATCACTTCTATGATTCAGTACTACCATCTACGGAGAGCCTGTTCACTCCCTATTAAGCCCCATTGTATCGAATTTTGTTGCAGTTCCACTAGAGTTCCAATGGGGTTGATCGCGGGTGAGTGCAAAATGAATGGGAGTCTATGGAGCTAGATGGCTAAATTTGTCTCTTTCGCCTGATTGTCATTGAGAAATCTCTGATTTGATTGTAGTTTTTGCAAGTTTAACATGGATTATAGGTCTAAAGTTGAATGAACAAGTACTTATGTCCTTTTGATTTCTTACAGGTTGAGTCGTTGTTGCCCCTAATATGCTAGCAGTCTGCTTATGAATGCTGATTGGTCAGTGGAGGACTGATTACAACCAGAGATCCCGCTTGATGGCATTCGAAGCAGAACCAGCAGAGAATATCTGTGAATATTTCGGCATGGTCTATAAAAAGTTAGCAAGCCAAAACTCCTTCTAGCATGTGTATTGACAGGGAGAGCTTAACCTGTCAGCTGTGGTGTCGATGTCGCGAGAGAAAAAAGGAAGTGAAAAAAGGGAGCTTGCCGTAAAGCAGTATCTCTGATTCGTACGATGTGTATGACATCATTAACATTTTAAAAGGCTTTTTAGAACAAAAAAAAAATCTTACAACCAGCAGTGTGTATTTTCTTTGCCTCCCCTTTCGAATGCAACATTCAAATTACTAGAAGTGGATTTTGAGGGGTATAACTTCGTAGACCTCCATTCAGTCTGCACTCGCCCTTGAGCACCCTCATGAAACCAGAGTGGAACTACAACCAGTTCAGAAGCCGGGAGTTTTCAGAGAGTGGACATTCTCCCCTTATTAGAGATTCTCTGGTACTACTCTGTGGTACTAGCATAGACAATATATAAAATGGACCAAGCGACGCCATTGACTTTGACGGAGACCAAATGAAGTCAATTAGAAGCACTTTTCCAGTGGTAGCCGAGTGTAATGTGCAGCTGCTACACAGCCTCAAACTGAGCTTGACGACGTAGATGTGACGTGAGCAACCTGTCTGAAAGTTGTAATTCTTCTCGTAGCTTTGCCAAGAGAAATCTGAATCATTCCGAATCTTGTCTCTGGCAGAGACGGAGAGCATGAGTAGGAGTTGTCCATGAGTGTAGGAGCAGGAGCAAATATTTTGTTACAAAGCTTTTCATGGACTCTATGGGCTTTTCCCTTGACTGTATGCCTCTCCGTCCCCCCAATTGCCTGCGAGCTTCTCCTGAATTATACGGTAATTTATGTACTCTGCCAGATAGTGCTTCTACAGTGTTTTTCAATAGGCACACGTGGCTCGGAATATGGTTATTATTATGCATTTCAGGTGGTGATTTTGTGTGCAACAAAGCACCTCATATTGCCAGTAAGCATATCCCATATATAGTGCCTTGCGAAAGAATTCGGCCCCCTTGAACATTTCAACCTTTTGTCACATTTCAGGCTTCAAACATAAAGATATAAAACTGTAATTTTTTGTGAAGAAGCAACAACTAGTGGGACACAATCATGAAGTGGAACAACATTTTTTGGATATTTAAAACTTCTTTAACAATTAAAAAACAGACAAACTGGGCAAGCAAAATTATTCAGCCCCTTTACTTTCAGTGCAGCAAACTCTGTCCAGAAGTTCAGTGAGGATCTCTGAATGATTTAATGTTGACCTAAATGACCAATGATGATAAATAGAATCCACCTGTGTGTAATCAAGTCTCCGTATAAATGCACCTGCTCTGTAATAGTCTCAGAGGTTCGTTGAAAGCACAGAGAGCATCATGAAGAAACATGAACACACCAGGCAGGTCCGAGATACTGTTGTGGAGAAGTATAAAGCCGGATTTGGATACAGACAGATTTCCCAAGCTCTAAACATCCCAAGGAGCACTGTGCAAGCGATAATATTGAAATGGAAGGAGTATCAGAGCACTGCAAATCTACCAAGACCCGGCCGTCCCTCTAAACTTTCAGCTCATACAAGGAGAAGACTGATCAGAGATGCAGCCAAGAGGCCAATGATCACTCTGGATGAACTGCAGAGATCTACAGCTGAGGTGGGCGAGTCTGTCCATAGGACAACAATCAGTCGTATACTGCACAAATCTGGCCTTTATCGAAGAGTGGCAAGAAGAAAGCCATTTCTGAAAGATATACATAAAAAGTGTCGTTTAAAGTTTGCCACAAGCCACCTGGAAGACACACCAAACATGTGGAAGAAGGTGCTCTGGTCAGATGAAACCAAAATGGAACATTTTGGCAACAATGCAAAACTTTATGTTTGGCGTAAAAGCAACACAGCTCATCACCCTGAACACACCATCCCCACTGTCAAACATGGTGGTGGCAGCATCATGGTCTGGGCCTGCTTCTCTTCAGCAGGGACAGGGAAGATGGCTAAAATTGATGGGAAGATGGATTGAGCCAAATACAGGACCATTCTGAAAGAATGCAAAAGATCTGAGACTGGGACGGAGATTTGTCTTCCAACAAGACAATGATCCAAAACATAAAGCAAAATCTACAATGGAATGGTTCACAAATAAACATATCCAGGTGTAAGAATGGCCAAGTCAAAGTCCAGACCTGAATCCAATCGAGAACTGGGGAAAGAACTGAAAAATGCTGTTCACAAACGCTGTCCATCCAACCTCACTGAGCTCGAGCTGTTTTGCAAGGATGAATGGGCAAACATTTCAGTCTCTCAATGTGCAAAACTGATAGAGACATACCCCAAGCAACTTACAGCTGTAATCGCAGCAAAAGGTGGCGCTACAAAGTATTAACTTAAGGGGGCTGAACAATTTTGCACGCCCAATTTTTCAGTTCTTTATTTGTTAAAAAAGTTTGAAATATTTGTTAAAAAAGTTTGAAATATCCAAAAAATTTCCACTTCATCATTGTGTCCCACTTGTTGTTGATTCTTCACAAAATATTACAGTTTCATATCTTTATGTTTGAAGCCTGAAATGTGGCAAAAGGTCGAAAAGTGCAAGGGGGCCGAATACTTTCGCAAGGCACTGTAAATTGCTTTTTTAATAGCAATAAATACATTTTTACAGTTTTATCTGGTTTCTAAAAGAGGCAGCCTACCGTTCTCAAAAATGTGAAAGTCAATATAGTGCTGGAATACTGCTATTTCTCTATTGAAACATTAACGTGAATCAGACTTACCAGTTCATTGGTATTGTTGTTCTAATAATCGTTAAATGTTAAGCAATCCAACATGTTTTCATTATACTGCGTTGTACAATAGGCTACTATTTCCTCTCGGGTACTTTAAGAAAACAACTATGGCCAATTGGCCATCCTTGGCTAATCTGTAACGCAAGGCGCAGAATAGCGCTCTGAAAAGTGGAGAAAGTATCAACTTGTAGTATCGGGCCTTTTTCCCAAGTACAAGTATGAGTACTTAAGCTCAGTATCATGCCCGATACTAAGTACTGTTATCGGTCCATTCCTAAGTCAAATTGAATTGGATTTTAAAACAAGTAAAAAGCTTCAAAATGCATGTAAAAGAATACCAAAACTGAACAAGAATAGGAAATAAAAATAATAGTTTAATAAAAAACACTTGTCTTCCAACACTTTCATTTCTCCTCCCCTACACCAGCAGCAGCGAGTATCTTCTCTGCATCAGCTCCCATTTCATCAATGGCACCGTTTAGAGCCTGCAGCATGGCGGAGAAGGAACGTCCTGCAGAGCGGGCGTGCCTAGGCATGGCCATCTCCACCAGCAGGGTTGTGTTATTGGCCGACTCTCTCTCTGCCGCTGCCAGGCGCAGCTTCACCTCCCCCTTGGTGACCTCAGCCGAAAGGTTACACGTCCTAAGGGCTTTGAGCCGCGCCGCCTCTACACCGCGTTGCCGTGCCAGCCGCTCCACAGACTCGTCATCCAGACAGAGCGAGGCCCGGGCCTTCGTCAGGATCCTCACGCCCACACTGGCATCCACCATGGAGGCGACCAGGGGCACAGGGATGGCTGATACCCCACCGGAGAGCGACGCAGCTGCCCACACCAGAGCCTTGAAGGCATCCCTCTTCTGGGTGACCAGGGCTGGGGAGAGTGTGGGCAAGGCCAGGAGGAGGGCATGGGCTCGGATCTCTGGCAGGTCTCTCTCCATCTCCTCTAGGAGCACAGGGAAGTCAAGCTTCTCCAGGAAGGAGGGCCTGATCAGGAACACCTTAGGCAGGGCCACACCCTGGGCATTCAGTAGCTCCAAGCTGGCCTTCCGCCTCTCCTCCAGAACCTTCTCTGTGTCCGTCTCTGAGGCCAGCAGGGCGAAGTACACTGTGTCCCTCTGCAGTGAGCGGGCCCCCAGGCACACAGCCACACTGTTGGAAGGAAGGCTCTGGGTGAAAGCCATGATGACTGCATTGTACCGCATAAACTTCACTCGCTCCCTGTACCCCTCCGAGTCAAAGGGGGAGTCCGTCAGTGCTGGTGGTGGTAGGTCCCACAGACGGAAGTCTGGGTGTTTGGGATTTGGGTAGACAGCCAGCTCCTCTGGGGGGATAGGACAAGGGGACAAGGCGGATCCTTTGTCCTCAGGCCCCAGGCCTCGGAGCGCGTTCAGGAAGGCAGCCTTCTCTGGCCCCCGGTCCCCCACCACGGCCAGGTTGATCCGGCTGATCAGAAGGTCCTCCACAGCATCTTTGACATCTGACAGCTTGTTGTTTTCAAATGACTCTTTAAGAGTCTCCAGTAGGTTCAGGCTGTGAGACACAACGCCTGCTGCCATGGCTGGAAGAGGGCAGTACGGTTGTCAATACAAAACATGAGATATGCACATGTGTCAGTAGAGGACAATTTAATATTCCTGGGCATGAATTAATTAAAAACATTTTTGAGTGATGAGCAGTTTAGCCACTGGCTGATTTGTGTGTGAACAGTTTAATGCTAAGATCCTAATCATTTTCTGCTGACAAGGACAAACATGGACATTCATCTTTAAACAATATATATAATAAAACACTTACACAAATGTAAACGATTGAGTGGAAATGCATGCTACATCATTTGTCTAATGTCAATATTCCTTAGTAATCTGAGTTCCAATTGTATGTCTATTTCTACAGTACTATTGTGATTCTGATTGCTTATGACTTACCTTAGACTTGGGGCCAGACCTAAAAATAGGCAGGAATACTTTTTCCAAGTTATCAATAGGACATACCGAAAATCCCTAATACATAACAGTGTGCTGTCTGCTACTGTAGGTTTATTCACCGTTCTATAACTGGAACATTCTAATCCTCTAATCCTGCTTAATCCAGCATGAGCAAACACCCTCACACACCTGATGGAGCCCATGATGCTTACAGTGATATCATCTAGTGAACGCCCCAAAGGACTCTGACATCTCTTAAACACCACTGTGCCTATATTGCTGTATGTGTTAATACATGTTTAGTATGAACTTGTATGTTAGAATTTAAAGTGCTGACCACAGATCTGAGTCAATAATCCATTATGATCAGATCACATGGTGTACTGAAGTAAGCTAAAATGTCCATCCCACCTAATTTTTTTCAAATAGCTTTAAACACCAAAGTGATGTTTTTTCAAATTATTATTGGGAAATCTAACATAAAAAAGAAAATCCACAACTGCACTGCCCCTTTATGTTGATTTGGGTGGGAAAATGGCAAAGGGACTGTATGTATTGTATGTAGAATGCATGTAGTTATAATAGGGTAATAGAGTCCCAAATATAGTATGTGCAAGCAGTACTTGAACTGATTTTGTTGTTGATAGTTTAGTTAGACTATACTGTATGTAGAGCATCTGCTATGCTGTATATCGATCTTCAACTAAACTGTATATAGAGCATCTACTGGTGGCTAAAACGTATCTCAATAAAGTGTAACTATAATTCTGTATGATATAAGTTTCACTTCCATGAAATTGCTAACATTGCTATTTCAATACTTCGATGTGTGTTTCCATGTGACATCTCCTGCGCTACCCCGCCACAGTCAACGGTCTGCGTCCCTGGAGGTCTAGGAGCAGTGTTCTAATCTTCTTTATATTATTCATCTCCTCGTGTATGCAGTAGATGAAAGAATAAGAAGAAGAATAATGTGATTGTTTGTCCTGGACCGATCGGGCGATCCTACGTGGAGGTCAGAGGGCAGAGCTGTTAACTGATTACGAATCAATCAAACAAACGTGGGAAGAAAGCTAATTCAGAAATGCAGAGTACGGGGGGTGTAGCGGGGTTCTTCATTTGCGCATGGGTGTAGGGTTGGGTACTTTGGGGAGCAAATAGTGGAAAGACTGGCCGACGGCCTGTAAGGTCTGGTATCAGTGTTTCTACCTTGTTTTCTACATACTCTAGGTGGGGTGAGGGTAGGAGATGGAAGACGATGAGAGGAGTATGTTAAGTGAGGAGGACGAGACAAGGGATAGTGAGTGGGAAGAGGTGGTTGGTAGAATGAGGAAGGAGAGTGGTAGTAAGAAACGGAAGAAAGAGGTGATTAGCGCTGGGGGTACAACAGGTGACGGTAGGGAAGGAGAGGGCAGAGGGAGGGAAAAGGGGGTCATTAATGTAGTGGTGAGATTCGAGGAAGAAGGGGGAGTAAAGAAGATTGACCCGTTAAAGTTGACCCAGATTGTTAGGCGGCAAGTTGGGGAAGTGAGATATGCGAGGGTGTTGGGGGATGGTAACTTGCAAATTGGTTGTACTACGGACGTGGAGGTGGAAAAGGCTAAGGCATTGACTAGTGTTGGGAAGGTAAAAGTATCCCGGGTTGTAAAGGTGGGAGAAAAGATGTGTAACGGCTGTAAGGGGGTGATCTTTGGGATTCCTCTCAGTGTTAATAGTAAGGTGCTGCTGGAGAACTTGAAGGTGAGGAATGAGGCAATAAAGAGTGTGACAAGAATGACAAGTGGGATGGAAAAAAGGGAGGTTGAAGGTATCTTGATAGAGTTTGAGGGAGAGCGGCTACCAACGGAGGTGTATTTTGGATTTATGAGGTATAATGTTAGGGAGTTTGTACCAAAGCCTATGAGGTGTTTCAAGTGTCAGGAGTTTGGTCATGTAGCAAGAGTATGCAAGCGCAAGAGGAGATATGCGAGGTGTGGCGGAGACCATGACTATGGGAAATGTGAGGAGGGAGTGAAACCAAGGTGTTGTAACTGTGGGGGCAGCCATAGTGTTGTGTATTGGGGTTGTGAAGCAGTTAAAAGGAGTTGGAGGTACAAAGGATAAGGGTGAGGAGTAGTGTTTCGTATGCGGCGGCGGTAAAGATGGCAGGCCAGCAACGACAGGAGGGGGACGATGGCGCTGAGTTGCTTGCAGTTAAGTAGCAGAGAGAAAGGAAAAAGGAATGGCGTGAGAAAAAAAAATTGGTTACTTTTATAGCGGAAATCATAAATGCGACATGGGAGATTAAGTCTAAAACTGAAAGGATTCAGGTTATTGTGAAGGCAGCGGAACACCATTTGGGTATGAGAGGGCTAAAATGGGAGGAGGTGATTGAAGACCTCAGGGTACAGTCCAGCCAAGACTCTGAGTGTGTGGGGTGATATCCAGCGTAACGCTAATTCTACAATGGAATGCAAGAAGTTTATTGGCGAATGGACAAGATTTTAAACAGTTTGTTTTTAGTAGGAGTGAGAAACCAGACATCATTTGTATTCAAGAGTCCAGGTTGAAGCCTAGTCTGGATTTTGTTTTGGGTATCTGTATTCAAGAGTCCTGGTTGAAGCCTAGTCTGGATTTTGTTTTGGGTATCTGGCAGTGAGGAAAGACAGAAAAGAAGGGAGAGGTGGAGGGCGTGTCACTTTTATAAGGCAAGGTATTCCCTACGAAGTACTAGGTATAGGGAGTGAGCAGGAGTATGTGGTTGTGAAAGTGTGGGCTGACAGAATTAAGTTGGTAATTGTAAATTATTATAATCTCTGCAATAGATTGGAGGTAAACATGTTTGGGGAGATAGAAGGGCAGGATAGTAGGAACGTTATGTGGTGCGGCGATTTTAATGGGCACAACGTGTTGTGGGTGAGTGATAGAACGGATGGCAATGGGCGGGTCATAGAGGAGATGTTGGATGAGAAGAAACTAGTGTGTTTGAACAATGGCCGTAGCACGAGAATGGATATTAAAGGAATACTTCACCGCTGGACAGATGAATATATATTTGAAATGGGTCTTTTATGTATTAGAAATCTTATAAATTTTATAAGTTGGTGCCTTCTGGTTCAAGAAAAGACAGAAAATGTAGTTGGGTGAAATTGGATGAAATACAACAACTCCCAGAATGCACTTGCTTCAGTGCTCTACGAAGCCCCTCCCAAGCCACGCCTACCGGTTAGATAGGCAGGATTAATTTAAATCCAACACCCTTGCCCAGCCTTACACTCCTGTACAGTAGGTGGCAGTATATGCACCTTTCAAGTCGTTTGCGATCTGCCATTAAAAACTCACAGAAGAAAACGTAAGGTTCCATTTTAGGGAAGATAAGTATTTTGCAAACAGTAGTTTCTGCAGGCTTACCCACCAACCAACCGAAGCTTTGAAGAGGACACCGGTATGAACCCATTGGGTACAGTAGTAAACGCATTTGCCTATTTCTGATCACATAGTTACACGTAGTGATATAGTTGTTTATAGTGATGGGCAAATCGAGGCTTCGTGAAGCAATGAAACAGTTGAACCAAATGGTTCATATTGTTTCGAGGCTTCGAATCAATCCAACACCCGTCTCAACGATGACACCTAGTGGTCACTTGCAGGTGTTGATCTGAAAACAACCTTGACGAGCCATGAAAATTTGTTGTTTGTTTATTATTGTACTTTTCTAATATGTAAATCTTGTAACCTAAAGGCTCCTCACTGTGCATAATGTTATTTTGGTCCTGCAAAATGAATATTAATAAAATAAATCAAGCCTCA
>JACXGM010020016.1:0-18069 GCA_016801145.1 Umbra pygmaea | reverse complement strand
TGTATACACCAACCATCTACCTCCCTGTATCGACATCTGTTGCACTACTTGTACAAATGCCTTATTGTTTGACCTGCTCACTGTATTATTTATTGTACATTCACTGTTTTATTCTCTGTTTTTACTATTTATTGTGCACACCTTGTCTTGTAATTTTATGTGTAACTTCTTGTTGTCTGAACCTTGACGCTTTTATCTTAGCCAGATCGCCGTCTCAAAAGAGAAAATGTCCTCAACGTGCCCACCTGGTTAAATAAAGGTTAAATAAAACAAAAAATAAATACCATTTAAATACATTAATGGGTTCATGTATTACAGGAGCAATAAGGAAGAATGCTGCCACCCGGGATGCCACTGACGAGGCTGTCCAGAACTAGGTCACCAGGTACCTGAAAGGGGCAGCTGACCGCGCAGGTGGGAGGAGACGACGCGGGGGTCCAAGGGACCTGCCGTGAATAAAGATGACACGGCACCAGCACAACGCTTGTCACCACTTGATACAGCCGCTGCACAGCCCTTGCCCACAAAACACTACAGAAGGTGATCGAGGGCCCTCCATCCATAGCCACCTGACCTGACACTACCTACCTACATTGGAGTTTGACTCTCTCTTTTAACTTTCTTGTTTGTGTATATTGATTAGAGTATTATTTTTATTACTAGTGTTATCTGCATTGTTGGGGAGGACTGAAAGTTATGTGAATAAAATTTTTAAGATTTAATTAAATATATTTGCACATGTATATTTGTATGTTGCTGAATAATGCACAGTTTTTTTCAACTTCATCTTGCGCTTGCACTATTTGAAAAATAAAATGTAAGGATTTAATTAAATGCGTTGTCATTTGTGATGCAATTGAAATCTGATTATATTATTTATTAATATTAAAAAGCCTAATACCTGGGGTATGAGGCATCCCGCTGGGTTCTGTGCAAAAAAGCGCTGGTGCGCCGCGGGTGCGCCGCTGATCAGGGTATTGTTTATTAAAGCGGCCCACTGGTGGGGCGACCGCGGCGAAAAGGCGGCTTGCGGCCGGCGCGCCGCTGGTCAGCCGCTTTGCAAAATAGCTCAGCGGCCGCGGTGGCAAAAAGCAGGCGTGCCGCCGTTGGCCCGCTTGCGTGTTGCCTACTGGGGAGTTGACGCAGAAGCATAAAAAGGCCTTAACAGTAGGTGAAACTTTGTTAAAAGTTAAAATAATTGTAACCGTACAACTGCTGGATTTGTAAACCACACTGTGCCCATAAGAGCACAATTTAAACGTTGATTCAATAGGTTATGCAAAGGATCACTAGATTCACTCTACAATAAAAAGGTATTCCCTTACAGAGACAAAATAGCACTTTTTGTGGGCGAATGATTAACGTCTCTGTTTAGACTCTTCTGTGACCAACACAAACCACATGTACTTCAATACCACAGGTCCACCAGACAGGGGTCATATACAGACACAAAGGCTTGTTGTGTAACTAATTCGGCGCATTAGAGCGGTTTGTAAATACCTTTTGGGGGTTGGATCATTATGACATTCTTGTGCGGATCGGGGCAGGGACTGATTTAAACAATGGCATGCATGTTATTTCACGTGAAATACCCCTTTAAAGGCGCGTTTCTTTAGGTTCGAGGTATACTGAAAAGCGTAAGACAGTGGATCTGTGTTTACTGAACTTTGTGTAAAGAGTATCATATTAAATATGGTATCTTCCTACCCATTACCGGATGGCTTCTCAGACTTTGATGTGTTCTATTTGGGGTCATGTCTACTCGTGGAGGGTGAGTTTGTGTTATGTGTTCTCTGATGGAGTGCATCCACATATGCAGTAGATACTAACAACGCTACAGCTGATTCCCGATGGTCGGGATGTGTTGGTAGCCTGTGTTTGCGCTCTGAGAAGATGCACTGCCAGCACTGCAATATGCAGCATGTATAAACGTCGTCTGATGCTATAATTTTACTTCCATTATCACGGAAAAGTACATTATTATTCTTTAAAACACTTGAGAAGAACGTGAATGCTGTTATGTTCTGATGTCTTGAATGTAAGCTTGAACGCAGCTAAGCGCATTGTCAATTATTCGCGTGTTATGTGCAATGTCCCCATACAGGTTTGCTAGGATTCTTTCTGAATGCCGCGACAGTCGCTGCTTTCCTCAAAATAAGAGGACTAAGAACCCCCAGCAATTTCCTTGTATTTAGCTTGGCATTGGCTGATATGGGAATCTCCGCGAACGCAACAATTGCTGCTTTCTCTAGTTTTCTGAGGTGAGTGACGTAGACCAATAATTTCCATTACCTTATTTACACTGACAATTCTGCTTTTTGCCAAAAGCAAAAATTCCGTTAATTGTTTGTGTAATACTGCATTATATAGCCTATTTCAATATAGAGGAACAACCGAAGGATAATCTATCTCCCTCAATTTCTTGACACTGCATCTAAAATAATGGCTCATCATATCAAATTATTTGAGTCACCGTATAACCTGAGGAGCAAAACAAAGGGGATCGGGGCAAAACTAATCTCATTCCATTTAGCTGACGCTGTTACCCAGAGCGACTTGAAGTAAGTAGGTTACAGTGGCATTCCCCAGGAGCAACGTGGGTAAAATTCATGATGTAATTTCTGGAAGTTCTGGAGTTCTGGAATTAATTTATTTCCATTATGTTCTGAATTGTAAAGTAACTACCTAACTGAATAGTTGTCTCCCATCTGATTTCATTGGTGGGTAACAATGGAACACTACCTGTCTTTGTGCACTTGTTAATTTATTGGCATGTATGTTACAACCTTCTCTCTGGCTCTGCAAGACATCTTTTGATCAAACTTTGGTAAAAGATCCATTCAGAGACATAGAAAATCTAAAAAATACTTGGACTTGCACGGTCCAATTCTTGAAATTGGCTCAGCAAAGCAAGCCTGATATAGTTTGTCGGTAGGATTACACACTCTTAAGTCTGAAAGTAGCAGGTTCAACATCTCATGGTGTTATATAGGATATTATTTTTGCAGATGCATCCCAGAGTGGTGTCTATTTAGTATTTATTTTTAAAATGTACCTACTCTTTCAAAATTATTTTTTAGTTATTTTTAATCTACAAATGATGTATTTAAAAATATGTAAATGCATAGGGATCAAGCTAGTATGTCTGTTTTATTTAAAAAAATGCCTACTCACAATACTATACTAGAACTTAAGATGATATAAAAGTTTTTACCCATGACCAGCAAAAGTGGTAGACAAAAATATTTACTGATGCCTTTTTAAGTGTTAAAGATGCAGTCAGAGACTTTTCAGGAGAATACAGTTTTCTATCAAAACCTCCCATTTTGGCCTGGATGTGTAATGTTGTTAATGTGGGCTTCAGAATTACTGGCACCCCTGACTGGCAATGCACAAACAATACTGTAAAAACATAAAAAATATAATTATAGAGAAACTCAAAATACCAACAATGCATTTTAATAATATTGCAATGGAACCAACCATACTAATACAATTATTTAACACAAAGGACATTTCACTAAAGTCAAGGTTCCATAATTATTTGCACTCCATATTCAGCAACCACCTCTGGCAAGGATAACAGCATGGTGTAACGCCCAGCCCAGTGAGTGCTGGTGTTAAACAAGAATGAGATATGGACTCTATATATTTATTAGTTAATTTATTTATATATTCTGTTTTGTTTGTGTTATTCTTCTATTCAGTGCATTTCATGTAGTTTGATGTTATTATGTGTATGTCCCTTTAAGTGCTTGGGACACTTCTTTCTAGTTTGGGCTATTGCTAGGATTATGATAGGTTAGGATAGTGTCTTGTAGATCTGATTATGATTGCGTTCAGCCGCAATCGATTAGTTAGTTAGCTTCTGTATTTAAACGCTGTCCAAACTAGAGAGAGGTATCGGTCATTTTAATACTGTTACGCTGAGAAGGCCGGGAGCTACACTATGTGAGTTGTATATGCATGTTGTTAAAGTTTGGAAGTTTATGCATACGCTTTGTACTTGTATGTTAGCACAGTGCCCGTGCCACTGTAAGAGCATGTAGCTATATAAGTATATTCATTGTTTGTGCACTCTCTTCATTCAGTTCACCTGCAACTTCATTGAATGTATTTTCCCAGATCTATATTAAACAACAAGAAAAAAACCTTCTACTGCTTTCGGTCTCCGAACTGCTTTCATTAACTCAGCCCACAGGTTTTTAATTGGATTGAGGTCCAGTGACTAAGATGGCCATGGCAGAACATTGATTTTGTTGTCACAGAACCATTTCTGTGTGGATCTTGAGGTATGTTTTGGGTCATTTTCTTACTGGAAAGTCCCCCTATGGCCAAGTCCCAGCCTTCTGGCAGAGGAAACCAGATTGTCAACCAAATTTGCCTGATACTTGGTGGAATTCATTACGGCAAAAATGTTGACCATTGCCCCTGGACCCCTGGAATTAAAAAAGCCCCAAAACATTACTGACCCACCAACATATTTCACCGTGGTTATGAGATGCCTCTCCATGTATGCGTCTCTGATTTGACACCAAACATGGCGATGCTGTATCTGACCAAAACGTTCAATTTTCTAAACACTAGCGCTTGTATCTTGGGGTCAGAAAGGGCTTTCTTCCGGCAACCCTTCCAAAGAGTCTGTGGTTGTGGAGGTGCCATCTGATGGTGCTTTTTGAAACCTGGTGACCCCAAGATGCCACCATGGCCTGCAATTCTTTCACAGTGATACTCTGGGATTTCTTTGCTTCTCTCACCATCCTCCTCACTATCCTGGGGGACAAAATGCATTTGCGTCTTCTACCTGTGAAGTTGTCAACTGTTTTATATCTTTAGAATTCTTTTATTTTTGCCCTGACAGTGCTCAGTGGTATATTCAATCATTTGTGGATCTCCTTGTAGTGGAACAGAAACTGACGTAATGCTTCTTCAATATAGTTCCTTAAAACTTGTATGAACTTAAATAAGTGGAATATAATTCCTGGTTTAATTTTAGTTATTTACAAAAATCTTTAAGGGTGCCATTGATTATGAAACCTTGATTTGGAGGACATTGATTTTTTTATTGAAAAAATAAATGGTTTTGGTTGGTTCCATTGACAAATTACTGAAGTACAGTATTTATCACGTTTGTATTTTGTGTTTAAGTAGCCAAATGCAGAAAGTTATTTGCTGTCACTGAAGCATGCAGGCTAGTTCTGATTGTGTGATCAGAGCGTGACATTACAGGCTACTGTATGTGAGTTTACAGGCTACTGTACGTGAGTTTACACAGTTCTAACATTAGAGTACTAGCCAGCCAGGGCAACTATTAAATATATTTTAAGCAAACAACCTACATATTTGAGCATATTTCTGAGCATTCTTGAGCTACATATTTGAGCATTCCTCCTGCTCATGGCGTCACTCACCCCGGGATGTAAGTCCTGCTTGGGCCTGAGCCTGAGGATCGCGGATCTTGAGGGGAGAGTTTCTGTTCTGCACCAAATTAGAAAGGGCGAGGAACTCCTGGACTCTATGGTTGCGTTAACTACCTCAAAAGTTGCTGCAAACGATGTCTCCTGCCCCTGGATCGGCACTTCTACCTTCAAGCTTCCTGCGTTGAATCCCCAGTCAGTTCCCTCCATTGAGCCCCGGCCTTGTGATATTCCGAAGGGCCTGGTTTGTTCCACTCCCTCTGCACCGCCTCCAGATGCTTGGATTGCGGTCTGGAGACGCAAGCCCTGCCGAAAACGGAATCCTTCAGAAGATCCAGAGGTGCTTCAGTTGGGAAAGAGATTTAGGGTCCTGGAAGACCTGGACGACCTGGAAGAATCCACCGCCACTTAGCCTCTGCTGATGTCCCATTATTTACCCTCCGTTGGGCCAAGATTGGCTGTGGCTAGCCCCCTGAAACCTGCTGGGAGACGTGTTCCTCGTGACAGGCCCCGTCATCCTCCTACTAGTTCCACCTGTAACCCGTCTGTTCTCTTGGTGGGCTCGTCCATGGTCCGGAATGTCACTATTCGAAATGCTGAAACTTGCTGTTTACCTGGAGCTAGGATCCTTGACCTAAACTCCATGATTCCATTGTTAATGGATAAGTACCCCATCGCCTTCACGGTCATTATCCACGTTGGGTCAAATGACATTAAACTGCGGCAATCTGAAACTTTACGCGAGGATTTTAAAACACTGATTAACACGCTACTGGAATCTGATAAGCAGTTTGCTATCTCCGGGCCTCTTCCATCCCCCCAGTACTCGGATATTGTTTTCAGTCGTGTCCGCCAACTGCATATCTGGCTGAAAAGTTACTGCTGCTCACTGGGAATACCTTTTGTCGATAACTTTGCTGCTTTCACAGACCGACCGGGATTGTTTCTTCGAGATAATCTACATCCAAACAGGTATGGCTCCAGTATCCTCTCCTCCAACATGTCTCTGTTTTTAGCCTCTTGTAGAGCCTCAAACACATGATGTTGTGTAGCTTCAAGTGAAGTTTCTCAGGTACTTTTGCCCCCTATTATTTCTATGCCAAATGCCTCCTCTTTGTTATCCGTAAGAAGCTCCCCACATGAAACTATGGACAATAATTTAGATAATTGCTTCCTCGATATTTCTTCTCCATTATCAACTCGACGTGTTCCCGGTCCTGCGCGGAACAGTTCGGTTAAGAGAAACATAATCCCTGCCAAAATTAATCCAGTCCATAGTTTGCTTCACTGCTCCCATGGTGAGCCTGTAGTTTTTCCTGCTACCCTAGACTCCCCAGCTGACATGATTCTCCATCGTCATGGAATTGGAATAATTCATTTAAATGCCAGAAGCCTGATACAAAAGATAAATCTTATTGAAATACTAGCTACTCAATCAAATGTTGATTTTCTCATTATCTCAGAATCTTGGCTGTGTGATTCGGTGCCTGACTCTGATGTCCTGCTTCTTGGGTACAATATTAATAGAGCAGATAGAGTTGGTAAAGGTGGCGGAATTGTTATTTATATAAAGTGCTGTTTTAATGTTTCTGTATCCTTGTCAACCTCTGTCCCGAAGCAATTTGAATGTCTTGTTCTAACAGTCCTGCTAGGTAATAACACCCATTTTTTTCTGGCAGCGGTTTACCGCGCCCCCTCTGCTCCTCCTTGCACTCTAAATAATCTGGCCGATGCATTGTCTATCTATGTAAATTCTGAATGACTGATTTTGGGTGACTTCAATTTGGATTGGTGTCTTCCAGTGTCAGACAAATTAAAAGACATCTGTACCGAGCTTAATTTTACTTAATTTATAACTAAACCAACCCGTCCTAATGTCAACAACCCTGACAAATCTACACTGTTAGACATTATCTTAACGAATGCCCCTCATAAATACAGAGCCTGTGGTGTTTTTGCAAATGACATCAGTGACCACTGTCCAATTGCCTGTGTTAGAAATTCTAGGATTAATTACCCTGAGCCCCGATTAATCTCTAAAAGAAACTATAAAAAAAATTATCTGCAAGCTTTTATGTTGGACATATATAATTCAGAGCTGAGTTCAATTTATTGCTTTCTAGACTCTTCCCTTGCACTTGATTCATTCTGGGTTTTTTTCTATCTTTGTCTGACAAACATGCCCCTTTTAAGAATTAGAGTAAAAAATCGAACAAATCCTTGGTTCTCCCAAGAACTATCGAATCTTTTTCGGCTAAAAAATCAGGCCTGGGCCTCGGCTAGGAATACTGATGCGCCAGTTGATTGGCTACTTTTTAGGCAATTAAGAAATAAGTCAACCTTAGCCATGAAAAAGGCTGAATCTAATTATTTCCTTGGTGCCATGTCAGCTTCGGTGGGAGATCCAACAAAATTTTGGAAAACGGTTAATTAATTGAAACGGGGATATTCCGCTATTTGCCTACCTTAACAAATTTCTTGTGACACCTTTATTTTAAGTAGAAAAAGTGATATTTGTGATGCTTTTAACAAGCACTTCATCTCTGCTGGTTTTTTATTTGAAAATATTAATGGCCATGTTAATCATGGTCAGGCTGATTGCTCTTCATCTAATTTTCCTCCATTAATTTCCCCGGAAAATGGCAATCCTGTTTTCAGGTTTCAACCTTTGTCTGAAGCAATGGTTTTAGCTGCCCTCAGTGCTATAGATTCAAAAAATCCCTAGGAGCTGACAATTTAGATCTGCACCTTCTTAAGTGTGCAGCCCCCCTTATTGCTAGTTCTGTAACACATATTCTTAATTTGTCATTAAGTACAGGAACTATCCCCAAGGCCTGGAAAATGGTTTATGTTCTGCCATTACACAAGGGAGGTGCTGCTAGTGATTTGGACAACTATCGACCCATCTCTCGGCTCCCATGCTTAGCTAAAATCCTTGAGTCACTAGTAAATAAACAATTACAGCATTTTTTCTCTGTCAACCGTATTCTTAGCATCAACCAATCTGGTTTCAGACCTAAACACAGTACCACGCCGGCCACCATGCTTGTCATAAATGATATTGTAAATGCCCTGGACGATCGAATGTATTGTGTTGCTCTGTTTGTGGATCTGTTTGTGGAAAAAAGCATTTGATACTGTTGACCATGCTATTCTCCTTAGCAAGTTGTCATGTTTAGGACTAGGCGTTAATGTCTGTAATTGGTTTTATGATTATTTGAAAGATAGAACTCAAGCTGTTATGGTTGACGGAGTGAAGTCTGAGCCCTTAGTGTTACTTAAAGGGGTCCCGCAAGGTTCCATAATCGGTCCACTTTTATTTTCGCTTTACATCAATAATATTTGTGATGATTTTAAACATTGTAAGTTCCATTTTTATGCTGATGATACTGTTTTGTATTTTATTGCTCCCTCTGCTGGTGTAGCTTTTAAAAACTTGGAGTCTGATTTTAAGATTTTACAGAGATCTCTTTTTAAACTTAAACTTGTTCTAAATGCCAAGAAAACTAACTTCATATTCTTTTCTAGGTCCAACTTGTTAGTTAGAAACACTTTTGTATTGACTAGCTTGGATGGTTGTGAAATCAAACAGGTTTCTGAATACAAATATCTGGGGTTATGGTTGGATGACAGGCTTTCTTTTAAAACACATGTCACTGAATTGGTAAAAAAGTTAAAAATCAAGATTGGCTTACTTTAGAAACAGGGCCTGTCTGTCTTTCACTAATAGAAAAAAAATTATTCAGGCTACTTTCATGACAGTTTTGGACTTTGGTGATATTCTATATATGCAAGCTTCAGCTACCACATTAAAACCGCTGGATGCAATTTACCACTGTGCTCTTAGATTTATCACTGGTGAGAGCATTAGAACTCATCACTGTTCTCTTTATCAACATGTGGGCTGGCCTTCTCTCTGTGAGGCGTGAAAAACATGCCCTCTTGTTTATCTATAAAGCACTTCTTTTAAAACTTCCTCATTATCCTCATATATCCTCTCTAATTTCAATTAGACATTCAATTGTTAACACCAGATCTCTGATGTGGATTACTTTGAACACTCCAGCAAGCTCCACAGAGCAGGGAAAGACTGCTTTTAGTTCCTTTGCACCATACTTGTGGAATAACCTGCAGACTAAACTCAAGTTAAGCTCCTTGGTGTCACTCTCCCAATTTAAATGTCTCCTGGATAATCAATATGAACTGATATGTGATTGTTTCTGATTAATTATATAGTTAGTTTTTTGTCAGTTTATTTTCTCATTTTCTTTGTTCATTTATTATTTTTTGTTGTTTGTGTATACTATACTTGTATGTTTGTCTATACAGGGCACAGCCTTAAAAGAGACCAAGGTCTCAGTCTGTCTTCCCTGTCTAAATAAAGTTTAAATTAAAAAAAAAATAGTTTCATAGTGAAGTGGATCCACTGCCTGCATGAACCCATTGAAAAGTTTGCAGATCCCTACATCTGTGCACAGCTGGGCTTAAATGTGAATAAAAATTAGCATTCATTCATTCATCTTGTGAGGTAATTGATGCATCCACTGAACTACTTGTATACCTATCAATGCAGATTAAAAATAAAGTATAAGTATGCATTTTGGCATGTACTGTAGACAGAAGCGTCATGCACCTATTTATTTAAGAGGGCAGAGTGTGCACAATACATGGAAACAGGTTCCCACAAATACTGATATTAAAAGGAATATCCACTTGGCTCAAAAATCTGAGGGGGCATGACGCCTCTGACTGTAGACATGTTCAAGATTAACTGCTGAAGTTCAACCAAGCATCAGAATGGGAAAGTGATTTAAGTGAATTAGAACATGGCATGCATAATGGTGCCAGACATGCTGTTTTGAGTATTTCAGAAAGTGCTGATCTACCGTATATTAGCGAATATATGCTGCGCATGATATGCAATTTTTTTTCAAATGGCACACCCCCCCTGCGCACTATATTCGGGTGGCGCGCAATACAGAATTTTTTTACACAAGATAACTACAGTCATTATTTTTCTTCTGTACTGTTGTTATAGACCAGCTATTCGTAGAGTGGAATACAAAATAAATTGTGGTTCAACATGCATTTCAAAATTCAAACGTGCATATATGTTATTAAAGTAATGTTTTCATGTCTGAATAGTCCAGTCTCAATGGTGAAAATAATCACCAACTAGTGTCTGGATAAACATCAACCTAATGTCAAATATCAAGTAGGTTAATTGGCATCCAACCAGAAACATTATAATTGTTTGTTTTTTCATTGAGTACTTGAGAAAAGACCTCCAGTAGGCAAATCAAACTACAAACTGGAAAATTACCATATGTAACGCTGAAGTAGGCTACAATTAAGTAAAAAAAGGAAGAAAAATTATATATAGTTAGATCACATAGGCTACTCACTTATACCACCCAAGTCTTTCATGTTTTTGAAAAAAAAAAAATTATTGGACAGATTAACTATAACTTCACGCTGTGTGGAATTCCAGCGGAATTCAACCATCCTGTAGCAGCGGCGGCAGGCTGGGGTAAGGGCTATCCCCCTCACTAATAAGCTTAGCTCTCCCATCGTTTGAATGTTGGCCAACCCTCACTTTCTCTTGCCTGAAATGCTTGAAAACATATTTAATAAACAGTATGGGAGAGGCTCAAATCCGTAATTATGTGCAGTTCGAACAATCCATCACTTCACCTTTTATTAGTGACTCGTTCAATTGTGTGAGAGCGTTTGTGAACAGCAGTTTTCAGTTCTTTCCACAGATTCTCGATTGGATTCAGGTCTGGGCTTTGACTTGGCCATTCTAACACCTGGATATGTTTATTTGTGAACCATTCCATTGTAGATTTTGCTTTATGTTTTGGATGATTGTCTTGTTGGAAGACAAATCTCTGTCCCAGTCTCAGGTCTTTTGTAGACTCCATCAGGTTTTCTTCCAGAATGCTCCTGTATTTGGCTCCATCCATCTTCCCATCAATTTTAGCCATCTTCCCTGTCCCTGCTGAAGAAAAGCAGGCCCAAACCATGATGCTGCCACCACCATGTTTGACAGTGTGGATGGTGTGTTCAAGGTGATGAGCTGTGCTACTTTTATGCCAAACGTAACGTTTTGTATTGTTGCCAAAAAGTTCGATTTTGGTTTCATCTGACCAGAGCACCTTCTTCCACATGTTTGGTGTGTCTCCCAGGTGGCTTGTGGCAAACTCTAAACAACACTTTGTATGGATATCTTTCAAAAATGGCTTTTTTCTTGCCACTCTTCCATAAAGGCCAGATTTGTGCAGTATATGACTGATTGTTTTGTTGTCCTTTGGACAGACTCGCCCACCTCAGCTGTAGATCTCTGCAGTTTATCCAGAGAGATCATGGGCCTCTTGGCTGCATCTCTGATCAGTCTTCTCCTTGTATGAGCTGAAAGTTTAGAGGGATGGCCAGGTCTTGGTAGATTTGCTGTGGTCTGATATTCCTTCCATTTCAATATTATCGCTTGCACAGTGCTCCTTGGGATGTTTAAAGCTTGGGAAATATTTATGTATCCAAATCCGGCTTACAGTATCTCGGACCTGCCTGGTGTGTTCCTTGTTCTTCATGATGCTCTCTGTGCTTTCAACTGACCTATGAGTCTATCACAGAGCAGGTGCATTTATACGGAGACTTGATTACACACAGGTGGATTATATTTATCATCATTTGTCATTTAGGTCAACATTGGATCATTCAGAGATCCTCAGTTAACTTCTGGAGAGAGTTTGCTGCACTGAAAGTAATGGGCTGAATAATTTTGCTTGCCCAATTTGTCAGTTTTTTATTTGTTAAAAATCTTTGAAATATCCAATAAATTTCGTTCCACTTCATGATTGTGTCCCACTTGTTGTTGCTTCTTCACAAAAAATTACAGTTTTATATCTTTATGTTTGAAGCCTGAAATGTGGCAAAAGGTCGAAATGTTCAAGGGGGCCGAATACTTTCGCAAGGCACTGTAGATTAAGCGGCTCCTGTACCATAAGAAAGACACGTTTAATATAATAATTGATGCAGCAGAGAGAGAGAGATCTAGAAAGGATATCCACTTTTTAGACATTACCATTTAAAAAAACTTTGATATTTTTGGAAACTATAACATCTACCTCAAGCCGCAGAGTATAACACATTTTTACGGGGAGACAGTAATAATCAAACACCTCATACAGAATATACCAGTTGGTCAAATCCTTAGACTTACAACGCCTTAGACTTACAATGTTACAAATACTAAGTGTTTTATTATCTGAGAACCGCAAACTAATAGAAAATTCATAGTTTTATTAATTGTAGCATGGCATTCTCCCGCCCATTTCGTTATTGTTCTTTCGATCATAAAATATTTGCTATATGCACAGCAGACTTCATTTTGACCTTGTGCGGATCGGGGCAACAGTAATTTAATTTAAGACAAGACAGTAATATAAACTACTGCCACTTTCATTATAGATGTGTAAACAATTGTTGAATTATTATAGAGAATTTGCATATGGATTTCGAACAGTATAGGCTAAACGCTTTCACACAGCTAGTGGCTCAGCAGACTTCGTTTTGACGCAAATAATAAAATAGAAGTATTTTATAGTAAAAAAACTCATTGGGTTAGTGCTAGGGGTATTCAGTATGATCATACAGTATGAGTGTATGGATGTGTCAAAGTTTTACCATACACTATTGCGCACATTGCTCAAACGGTCGGAATCATACTGAGTTTGTTTAAATTACGTTACATATATGCCTTCCTAAAAACGGTCAGATGGATACTGTAGATGGCACCCAGATTGACAAAAAAAACCACCAGAAGAATAGCACAGTAGGCTATATGAATCAAACAGCATTCCACTCAATTTACCGGTGATAATGAGTAGAAAATAGGCTATGCTTCTAAATATGATTGAATGAGTTTGGAATACAATTTGTTCAGCAGAACAAATATCATGGCATTTATTTACGCTGAATTATGATGCTATTACAGATTAGATGCCTATTATTGTTTGTTGCAAATATTCGTAACATTTTTTTTAATCTTTTTTTAAATCAAATCGTAGAGACTGTGCACCAGCACTGATGCTAAGAACAAGTGGTATTTATCAATTGAGATTTCCTACCGGTGTGCATAAAAGGGTCATGTAGAATATTTTAAATGCAAGCTTGATGATATATACCAACACTAGTTAGTGATTTTTTTCGCCAGTTAGACTGGGCTTTTCGGAAAAAAATCACTTAAAGGTATATGCCAGTTTGAATATTCACATATACTGTATGTTGAGTCTTTCGTGTATGCACTAACATTAATGCATGTATTCCTTTTTGGGTTTTATATAATCAGCATGTGGGTGGTTGGGTGTTTAACATTTGTAACACAATGACTAGCTGATTGCCCATAAGGGACCGTTCGGTATTTATGGAATGGACCACCGGAGGAAAATAGGGGAGGTTCATGTCTTTTTATTCATTGTTGAGCGTAGTGTCACTTAACATTTTTTTGTCTAAGCAGGGGGTCACCCAACTTTTGTATTCATGAAAACAGCAAAATTTCAATGTGGCTTGTTTGGTCTATATTTTTCCATGTAGGTCTCAAATATACAATGACAGAGGAAGCCTAGTGACGAGTTTATAGCAACCATTTCATGTGTTGAATCTGTCACGTGCAGTGATAGACCCTTTTCCCCTCAGATTCAAAAGTGCCCTCTTGGCTGGTGTTATATTTTTAAATAGTATTAAAGTATTTAAAATATTATAAGATTGTATACCAGTCGCATTCTATAAAATGTAATTGTCATATATTGACAATTGTGAGTTGACTAATCAGAAAGTACTACTACTCATCAATGCTTGTGATTTTAGATACAAGTTTCCGGCTAGATGGCCTGTTTATATTGTTCAACTTTTAAATGAGTAACAAGCAATCTACAATTTTGTGTTAAATACAATACATTATTCACTTGACAGTAGAACTTAGTTTGCAACACGTAGAAGGATGCTGTGTGCACATCGCGCTGAAAATGAACAATGAACGGTGGGCTTTTCTCAGCTGATCTGGGTACCTATCTTCATTAACTGGCTCTACTGAGCTCAATATTAAGAGTTATTACACAAGTTGCACATCGTTTTAAAGCTGAAGTTCCCTTTAACATTGGTGTATTCAATTCAAAACGATGTTTTGTGGTGAATGTGACTAAATATTAAAGTGCAAATTACAAAGATAGGATAGCTGTCCAACTGTCAATCCCTGTTTTTTTCCAGAATCAGATTATTCCATGTGCTATAAATTAGTGTTTAGTTGTCAATATAATATGCACATTAATCAACACTGCCTTTGCCTATCCTCTGCAGAAAGTGCTGCCAGCCAGTCAGAGGCAAGGTAAAGTAGTGCAGAAGGACAGAGTAAAAGCACTGTAGCAGTCAACATATAACCAGGATAGAGAGGTAAGCAAATGAGTAGGAATGACTGGTCAGTACTTATTAAAAGTATGAAACCACTCTTGTGGCACATTATCCAGTTAATATATATATATATAAATATGTTATTATTAAGAAATGATCATTAAGAAATGATTACATAGTCCTATATAGTGCTTGCACACTTGTGTGATTCATGTGACAGCACGTTATGCACCGCAATGTTTCATGTTAGTGCAGCAAGCCTTAGCTGACAAAGGGAGGTGCTTGTTGGATGAGGAGGCACTATTTACTATTTACTATTTAATAAAAATATAATCCAGGACTGACTATAATGCACACCCAGCCCTCTTGTTTAAATTGCAAATGTCATGTACATGGGGGAAAAAACTAAATGAACTTGAGATTGCCACAGCATCTATCCCAATAATTGGAAATGTTATAATTGGAGTGCCCTACCCTCTAGTAATATTAATAATAGCAGACCCTAATGGTATGTTTTCATTCTAATTCTATATTTAAAATTGACATTTAGTATAATCAGTTTTAGGATTTTATAAGACTCTTATACAAGAGATTGCTATTTTTTGGTTGATGAATTTCAAGCAATGGGAAAAGGAGTAAAATGGAGTAGTCACTGTATCATATAAGGCGAGACACTACAGGTGAATAGGGTAAAAATTTTAAATAGTAGATATCACCATGAAACTTCCTCAGTTGATTACTTACACAAGTATATAAAAAAATTATTAGAAGTTTTTTAAATATGTATGTTAATTTATGCAAATTATTCATTATCTCATTAAATATGCGCATTTTTGCCTATATTTCCGGTAGACAGATCTGAACGCATGATAAAGCCAGGTGCAAAATTCTTTTTTCAGTTTGTTAACACACAAGATGAAAAAAGAATTACAGAGGGATTTCAAGATATCTGCTTTCATTACCTAGAAAATCAAAATAAACTGTCCATAGCCTTAAAATATCGATTTTCGCCATATTTTTTTGATTAAAATGTCACATAAATCAGGCTAGGAATAATTTATCAACAAATAAATTATTACCCTCTGTAAATATCTTCAGAAAACTGCTAAGTGTATAACTGGAAAGTTTGGTGTATATAGGTGCTACATAGGCTGAGATATGTCTACCGGAAAATTACAAAAAACTCATTTTGAGAAAATGGCATTTAAAGATTCAAATAGTGAGATTTAATACATTTCTATTGCAAAAAATTGCTCAAAAACAGAATAAGTGCTCAGGCCCTTAGTGATAATAATATCAAACTCATGAAAATTGATTATTTAATAACATGGCAGGCATATAAGGCCTACAACTGCAGTAACTCAATTAATTAACTTTGGCGTATCATGCAAAACGTTGCCAACAAAACCAACACTAGACAGTTGTATGGACACAGAACAAGACCAACAGTAGATGTCACAGCTTTCTAAAGTCTAATTGTCCAATCCAGCACCATATTTAGGTCCCTCTGACATCTCTTGCTGGTGCCTTTTCACTTGTCTGTGCTCACAAGTTTTCATTTCTTTTCACTTAGTGGCAAAAACACAATTTCTTTTGGATAGGACCAGGGATTAGACTATCAGTCATATCAGCCAATTGGACAAGCAAAACCATAAATGACTATAAAGAATATGGCCATCCTATAATGTTATACTATTACAAAAGATCTATAATTGTGTAGGCTATACATGCGTGTGCGTTGGTGTGTCAACCTGACTACAAGAGTGTGGACTCCACTGCACCAAAGCTTGCACTGCAAATTATTTGGATTTTACAAAGATAAAAAAAACTTAAATTATCTAACACTTAAATCTATCTTGTTTTAACAGTGATTTTTTATTTTAAGTGTTGAACTTTATAATCTTATTTCTAGAATTAACAAACTTAATTCAAGAAATCTTGTCAAGTGAAATTATCTGTCCATGCAGCAAGATAATTTCACTTGACAAGATTTTTTGAATTAAGTTTGTTAATTCTAGAAATACGATTAAAAAGTTCAACACTTACAATAAAAAAAATCACTTGTTTTGAGTACATTTTCCCTGAGATTTAGTGGTTTTATCTTGTTTTTAGACACCCATTTCAGGCTGCAGTGATTCTGCCTACTGTTAGTGTGTGTTAGTGTGTGTTAGTGTGTGTTAGTGTGTGTTAGTGTGTGTTAGTGTGTGTTAGTGTGTGTTAGTGTGTGTTAGTGTGTGTTAGTGTGTGTTAGTGTGTGTGTGTGTGTGTGTGTGTGTGTGCGTGTGTGCGTGTGTGCGTGTGCGCGTGTGCGCGTGTGCGCGTGTGCGCGCGTGTGCGCGTGTGCGCGTGTGTGCATGATGTCATGTGAGCATGCATGATGTCCCCTCTTCCTCTCTCTCTCTCTCTAATTGAAAATATCTTTCTTTAATGTCCATAAATTGATAAGGCTGTATTATTTCAATGTCCTTTGTTTTTGCCACTAAACTGAAAACTGCAAAAGTAAAACTTACCAATATAACACAATAAATGAGATTAGATTTTATCACGAATCCAACCCTGTTCCATTTATGAAAATATGTTCACTGTTACAACAACAGTATGATCAAATGTAACAGGTCATTAGACCTCCAAAATCCACTTCCCTGTACTCTAGAAGCAGACTGCTACAAAACCCATGGTTCTATGGATCAATATTTATAAATAGACCCCATGCATCACTATTGGAGTACAAGAGATTACGTATGAATTCATTGAGACGTGTGACATGCATAATCATGCACTGCTTTGTCGCACAGTCAGTGGCAACCCTTCCCTCCAGTTTCACAACGACAGTTTACGGTCTAATATGCTGCTTCCGGATGGTTTTTCAGCTAATCCATTGCTTTCCCTCATCACATCTTGCAAAGAGCAATTGCTGCGTTATTTTTCTTGAAAGTTGCGGTGTTATAAAGGCATTTTCGAAGGTCCCGCGGTAAGCTAAACACGGAAGTGTCGGACTACATTACGTGATGCGTCTGAGCGAATCACGTTTGCAGAAATCAGAGCTAGCCAATGAGATTTCATCATTAGCATTAAATCCCCCTTAGGACATTCGCGATTGATTACTGATAGAAAGGAAATGCCCTTATTTGGGTTGCATAGAGTTGTGCAGGAGACTCAGAGCTTTACAATGGTATCGGGCATGACAGACTTCAATAAACAGGCGAAACTCGGCATGTCGCGTTGGAATGCTAACTTCTTGGTA
>JACXGM010020015.1:0-18033 GCA_016801145.1 Umbra pygmaea | reverse complement strand
CCTCCGGGCAGGGTCTCTCTCTCTCTTCCTCGCTTGTTCATTGGGGTTTTTGTGAACCATTCTTAGTCTGGCCCCTCACCTAAGACCACTTTGCCATGGGAGACCCTACCAGGAGCACAAAACTCCAGACAACACAGCCCTCAGGTTCACAGGGACACACAAACCTCTCCACCACGTTAAGGTGATGGTTCCCGGAGAGCACAAACCAGGTCCAAGGAATTGTCTGTGGACCTCCGAGACAGGATTGTATCGAGGCACAGATCTGGGGAAGGGTGCAGAAAAATATCTGCAGCATTAAAGGTTCCAATGAGCACAGTGGCCTCCATCATCCATAAATGGAAGTTTGGACCCACCAGGACTGGCCAAACTAAGCAATCAGGGGAGAAGGGCCTTAATTACGGAGGTGACCAATAACCCAATGGTCACTCTGACACAAATCCAGCATTTCTCTGTGGAGAAGAGAAATTTAGAAAAGAACAACAATCCCTGCACAACTCCACCAATCAAGCCTGTATGGTAGAGTGACCAGAGGAAAGCCACTCATCAGTAAAAGGCACATGAGAGCCCGTCTGGAGTTTGCCAAAAGGCACCTGAAGGACTCTCAGACCATGAGAAACAAAATGATATGGTCTGATGCCTGAATGGCAAGCGTAATGTCTGGAGGAAACCACCATTCATCGCTCATCACCTGGCCAATAACATCCCTACAGTGAAGCATGGATGTGGAAGCATCATGCTGTGCGCATGTTTTTCAGCTACAGGAACTGGGAGACTAGTCAGGATCGAGGGAAAGATGAATGCAGCAATGTACAGAGACATCCTTGCTGAAAACCTGCTCCAGAGCACTCTGGACCTCAGACTGGGGCGAAGGTTTATCTTCCAGTTCTTTTATTTATATTGCAGGTCAAGAATGTGTAATATTTATTACAAATGTCAATAGTTTAGTCCTTCCCTATAGCTATAATGACAGAAAAACTTTTGTGAAAGCGAATGCAAGAGCATCGTGTTCACATTTGCACTAAGCATTGCAGACATTTTGTGTAAGATGAGAATGTCTGTTTCTAAGTGACTTTCTCCAAACAGGGATAATGACCTAATCAATTGAACAAAATAAAAATATTGTAGGCTACTTCATATTTCCTTTAAGGTATTTCTTAACAATAGTATGTCAGAACTTACTACTATTTTGTTCACTTAGAAGTTTTGCAAACTGCCAACATTTGTCATTCCATCCAGAAGGTTTTTAATTAATTCACGCGACGCCACAGTATTAATTAAACAGTGACTACCCTAAAACTTGCAGCCTCGGTGTGTCGCCTGGGACAGGACAGTCCCGTGAGCAATGTTAAAAACACAGACATTCAATGGCCAAAGTTCGCTCTGTCCTGTATTTACACTGAACAAAAATATAAACGCAACACTTATGTTTTTGCCCCCATTTATCATGAGCTAAACTCAAAGATCTAAGACTTTTTCTATGTACACAAAATGCCTATTTCTCTCAAACATTGTTCACAAATCTGTCTAAATTTGTGTTAATGAGCACTTCTCCTTTGCTGAGATAATCCATCCCTCACAGGTGTGGCACATCAAGATGCTGATTAGAGAGCATGATTATTGCACAGTTGTGCCTTAGGCTGGCCACAATAAAAGGCCACTCTAAAATGTGCCGTTTCATCACACAGCACAATGCCACAGATGTCGCAAGTTGAGGTAGTGAAACTGACAACTGCCACGCAGTGATTTAATGCCACAACAGGTGGATTCAGCACCACAGCCAACTCCACAGCCTACTGAATTCTAATATATTATGCACCTATAATTTCTACATAAAAATAGCAACGAGAAAAGCAATTTCGTATTTTGCCATTTCAACTCTATTGAAGAATTGTGATTCTTTTTTCAATAATAATAATAATCTCTCTTTGGTAATGATTATGCATTTTAGGCAGTGATTTTGTGTGCAACAAAGAACCTCATATTGCAGGGAAGCATAATCCCATATTAATCGCTTTTCTTGATTTTTTAAAATTGCAATAAGTACAAATACAGTTGTACAGCTTTATAAGCTGGTCTCTGAATAAGGAAGTAGACTTGTTATAATCAGAAAGTCTATCCATAGTGCTGGAATACAGCTACATCTCCATTGAAACAGTTACGTGAATCAGATTTACCAGTTCTTGGTATTGTTGTTCCAATCGTTACATGGTTGAGCAATACAAATGTTTCCTATCTATATACTGCATTGTAAAGGCAGCTCATCTAGGATGTCCCAGTGGTTCTACTCTGGCAGACTGAGCATTTTTCTAGCATTCTTAGTGGTGACAGGCACACAGCTTCATCGCCCAGACATACTACTATATATATATATATATATATATATATATATATATATATATATATATATATATATATATATATATATATATGTTTTAATTTTACCATTATTTAACCAGGCAAATATCTTATTTGCAGCACCAATCTGATAGCAATAAGGTTTAACAGGCCTGCTCACAAACAGAAAGACAAAGCTTTCACCTTGGTGGTTGGAGGATTGCCTGAATATACTCTGTGTAAGTATGTACTGTATACACACCCACACCTGCGTTGCCGCACGCACACACTCTTTACATGTGTGGCAGCCATTCCACTCCAGGGACTGTTGAATTTCAACTGCGGTACTCCTCATTCTTCTCAATGAGGTAGGTGATCACCTGAACCAAACCTTTTATAATGAGGAAAAGCCTAAACCTCTTGTGGTCATCACTATGGGGACAATACAGCTACAGAGCAGCCAACTCAATCGAATGTCACTCAGGTGGTAGGATGACATCAAGTGACCTACTAAAGAATGTCAAACGGTAGCTTGGGTGAAGTGCATGGCGAGGACAGTTGGAAACAGGCTCCTAGAGGCAGGGCTGAAGTTGTGCAAAGCTTCATCAAAGAGAAGCAAAGAAGAGCCAGGCTGAGGTTTGCAAAAGACCATAAGGACTGGACGTTAGATGACCAACACCCGGTCGTCTAATGGTTAGACAGAGACCTGGCAAGCCCTATAAGCCACAGTGTCTCACGACCACTGTGAAATTTGGTGGATTACCTGTGATGATCTTGGGGTGCATACACACACATGGGCCATATACCTCAGGCCTTACTGCTTAAAATGACTATACACATGTGTATATATTGTTTATCCTGTGTCTGTGAGAGGCTCTGACTCCTAACATTCAGAGCTCCAACACGCTCAGCAACTCTTCCTCTCTCAGCGGGACTCTGAAGCCTCTGTTTGTTTTTCTTTCACTTTTTGAAAAGAGAAAAGCAGGGGTGGTGGAACGGGGTGACAGGAGCTGTCGGCTGCCTTCTTGGCATGAGAAACACTGTGTGTATTTTGTCTGTGCCTTGTGAACATGTGTATGTGTGTCCGCAGAGCGATCTAGAAAGTATAGTTTATAGACGTAGACACAGATGGAATAGTTTACAGTCCCCTGGCCCAGACTTGACTTGGGGAGTCTGACCTGTAGTAACCCCAGTAGTTCCTGAACCGGGCTCTCCGTGTGGCACAGACATCCTCCTCCACTGCCTGGCTGTTGTTCTACACTAGGGGCCTGTGGTCCAAATGGCTTAGCACCCCATTTTCTCTCTCTATGGTACACTCTATTAGACTGGGACCCTGGAAGCTGTTTGGGACACACCCTAGGAATGCTATACTGCAGTGTCCCTGCCCTCCCTTCCTCCTGTCTCCTACCTGGCGGGCGGCCGGTCTGGGGCCAAACATTGAGACTGAGCTGGGGGGGCTGGCTTGGCCTAATGGCAACTACAGGTTGTGTTATTCTAAAAATCTCTCACACAGACACTTTCCTCGAAGTTCAAACACATGGGATTCATTTCAGTCCTCTTAGAGTCTATCTATACTGAGCGTGTCAGAGGGAGGGGCTTACGTCGAGATCTGTTGGTGACAGACAGAATGGGCAGAGCTGTCGCAGCTGATTTCCTGACGGTGGCTCTATGTGGGCTAAGGGGCTGTGTCCACTAGGCATTTCAAAGACAAAATTCAAAACATTTACATTTTCCTGTCCGTTTGGCACATCTCAAATTGGCAGGGTTAATAGATGAGATTGTGAACTAGGGATTATAATCCAATTTGTTCCATTGTGTGGTGGATCTTTGCTTGCTCAAAGTTAATAATTAAACTACTACTAAATTACATTTTCTTTTCTATTGGCCAATTTGTCCAGCAGACCATGATTTTAGTTTTTTTTACCATTTTATTGTTAAAAAAAAGCCAGCTAACTGAAGCCCTGGTACAGACTCAAGAAAATATACAAATGCATTTTAACTTGCAGCAGCAGGTGATTTGTGACAAGATGATTTACTAGATATTTCATGCAGGCTGCAGCACTTTCTCTTTATATTTACAGTGGCAAGAAGAAGAGTGTGAACCCTCTGAATTTCCTGGATTTCTGAACGAATTGGTCCTAAAATTGTATCTGATTTTTAATTAAGTCAAAATAAACAAAGTCTGCCTAAACTAATAACACACACTTCATTGGCTGCATCTCAATCCACATAGTACAAGTACGTATTGCAGTGATGGTAAAGTACATACTTTTAAATACATAGTAAGGCAGTATGCCTGTTGTGGGATTAAATTGCATCTTGAAATATACATTAAAATCAGACAATTGCTTTGCGTGCCAACAGTAGGCATTTTTCCAATGTTAAGAAGCCTCTAACTTATAAACAGTAGATTTTGGAACATGTGAATCTTTGTGCTGCAACAGTTAGCCAAATCCATTTAGTTGTCTTTAGTAGTTGCTTTGGCTTAGCTAACATACTAGCAGACGTAGCATATTATGCTATTTTTGTAAACGTTCATCTGGTAAAAAGTTTTTAAAACCTCATCTTTTTCCTTGCACGTGTGGTTTTGGGAAATATTCCCCAAAAAGCATGCACAGTTGCAAACTACAAATATCCACCAGACAAAGTAGAAAATCCGGGGACAGTTGGCATACTATTTTTGGCATACAATGGTTTGGGACATACTAATCTTAATATGGCATACTATATACACTGCTCAAAAAAATAAAGGGAACACTTAAACAACACAATGTAACTCCAAGTCAATCAAATTTCTGTGACATCACACTGTCCACTCAGGAAGCAACACTGATTGACAATCAATTTCACACGCTGTTGTGCAAATGAAACAGACAACTGGTGGAAATTATAGGCAATTCGCAAAACACCCTTAATCAAGGAGTGGTTCTGCAGGTGGTGACCACAGACCACTTCTCAGTTCCTATGCTTCCTGGCTGATGTTTTGGTCACTTTTGAATGCTGGCAGTGCTTTCACTCTAGTGGTAGCATGAGATGGAGTCTACAACCCACACAAGTGGCTCAGGTAGTGCAGCTCATCCAGGACGGCACATCAATGCGAGTTGTGGCAAGGTTTGCTGTGTCTGTCAGCGTAGTGTCCAGAGCATGGAGACGCTACCAGGAGACAGGCCAGTACATCAGGAGACGGGGAGGAGGCCGTAGGAGGAAACCAGCAGCAGGACCGCTACCTCCGCCTTTTTGCAAGGAGGATCAGGAGGAGCACTGCCAGAGCCCTGCGAAATGACATCCAGCAGGCCACAAATGTGCATGTGTCCAATCAAACAGTCAGAAACAGACTCCATTAGGGTGGTACGAGGGCCCGACATCGACAGGTGGGGGTTGTGCTTACAGCCCAACACCGTGCAGGATGTTTGGCATTTGCCAGAGAACACCAAGATTGGCAAATTCACCACTGGCGCCCTGTGCTCTTCACAGATTAAAGCAGGTTCACACTGAGCACATGACAGACGTGACAGAGTCTGGAGATGCCGTGGAAAACATTCTGATGCCTGCAACATCCTCCAGCATGACCAGTTTGGCGGTGGGTCAGTAATGGTGTAGGGTGGCATTTCTTTGGGGGGCCGCACAGCCCTCCATGTGCTCGCCAAAGGTAGCCTGACTGCCATTAGGTACCGAGATGAGATCCTCAGACCCCTTTTGAGACCATATGCTGGTGCGGTTTGCCCTAGGTTCCTCCTAATGCAACATATTGCTAGACCTCATGTGGCTGGAGTGTGTCAGCAGTTCCTGCAAGAGGAAGGCATTGATGCTATGGACTGGCCCGCCCGTTCCCCAGACCTGAATCCGATTGAGCACATCTGGAACATCATGTCTCGCTCCATCCACCAACGCCACGTTGCACCACAGACTGTCCAGGAGTTGGCGGATGCTTTAGTCCAGGTCTGGGAGGACATCCCTCAGGAGACCATACGCCACTTCATCAGGAGGATGCCCAGGCATTGTAGGGAGGTCATATGGGCATGTGGAGGCCACACTCACTACTGAGCCTCATTTTGACTTGTTTTAAGGACATCAAAGTTGGATCAGCCTGTAATGTGGTTTTTCACATATTTTGAGTGTGACTACTTAACTATGTAAAGATAAAAGTATTTAATACGATTAGTTCATTCATTCAGATCTAGGATGTGTTATCTTAGTGTTCCCTTTATTTTTTTGAGCATTGTAATATGGATAGTATGCACACTGAGATGCAGCCAATGCATTCAATATAGACTACATGAGTGGTTTCCAAACTTCCCCCTGGGGGACCCTCAGTGCAAAACCTTCAAGCGTGTTAACTCCCGCAAGGCTGCTGGACCAGACGGCATCCCCAGCTGCATTCTCAGAGTGTATTTAGACCAACAAGTGGGAGTATTCATTAACATCTTCAACCACTCCCTCAACCAGGCCATTGTACTGCTTTGCTTTAACAAATCCACCATCATCCCCATTCCCTAGAAAGAGAAGGTGTCTGACCGCTTTGCTCTGTGGAGGGTTCGATGTTTTGCTAAACGCGTCATCGGGTCCACACTGCTGCTCCCTGAGAGGTACCTACTAGGGATGCACTGATCCTATACTGGGATTAGAAATGTGTCTGATACTGGCCAAAAATACGAGATCGGGTATCGGCATATGAGGTTTGGGGAATGATCTGATTCCATGTCGTAGTGATGGGTTGTTCAGAATGAAAACCAACTTAACCATTATTGTAGACATATTCACTGCAGAAACAATAAATAGTGATCTACACATGTTTCCAGGAAAGTTAGCCTGTTATCTATTTTAAACGGTGGCTCAAGAAAATTGGTCAGGTGAACATGAAAATGATTTGTACATGTATGTCCTCTGCCATAATAAGCCTACGAAGTGTTCATGTTAAGGATTTAGGCCCATTTTAAACACTTTGAATGGACAGCAAATTGGGCGTCTTTTAGATTAACAGAGCCACATGTCATTTCATAAAAAACGGAGCTTCCTACAAACTGGATACGTGCTGGCTGCCGAGCTAAACAATGTCTGCAGTTAGGAATTATTTCACACTTGAGAATGCCAGCAGTACAAATGCTAGTTGCAAAATGTACACTGCAAGCGTTGAGGGGTGGCCGTAGCTGCGGCTCTTGACTGCTGTTCGTTTCAAGACTATTTAGCATACTCACAGACACCTGCGAATCAAGACAACAGCGCATATGGAAATTAATTTGAGTCAAAAATATTTTTTTCAAACATAATGAAACCTTCAAGTTCTAAGGGGTTCGAAGTCCACCTGGCACTATGTTGATATTTTGGCTTCTGAAAGGGTCATACGTTGTGCCTTTTAGTTTTGGATTCAGAAGACTCTTGGTTACAAGAATATGTCAAACCCAAACTTTGTTTTTTGTTAATTATTGTAAAATACTTGTAAACCATGATGAACATCACTGTAAAATCCATATTGGCATGCCCTCAGGTCTTGAGAACCAGTGTGACAAAGATTGGGGGACGTTCAAATTAGTAAATTAAACACTGTATGTACAGTAGCCTAAATATTTTTACTATTTCCCTATACTTTAAAAAAAAACAGCCATAATTTTCACTTACTGATTTCTGTCTGTAATATTTTAAATTAATCAAAATAAAGTCAGTGAAAAGTTCCAAACTTTGAGATGCGATATCTCCGCATTTGTTTCTAGCATGTACGCTTCTGGAGATATGTTGCGTTATTCAACTTCGAAGGGTTTGTAATTATTTTTTTAAATCTCCAGGGTCTTGGGGGGCTTAAGTGTGCCTGGCACAAAGTTGACTTTTGGGCCTCTGGAAAGGTCATACTTTGACCTACAGTGAAGTGCCTTACAGATTTGGATTCAGAAGACCGATGGCTACAACATGGGCGAATGAAATCCAACATCCTAGGTCATTGAATTTTAGATTTTATTAAATATTTATCCCGAAAAAATAAAGAAGGTATATATATTTTGTTGTTTTTTTATGTGTAAAAGCATGAAAAACATGATGAATAATTGTCAAGCCCCCAGGGCTCCTGGACCAGTGTGCAATGTTTGGGGGCCATGCAAACAAGTCAACATGAAAATGCTGCACTCATTTCTAACTAGATTTCTATACGTTTTTAAAACCCAGGTAAATCCCAACTCCAAAAATTGTTGTTTTATGCAGGATGATGTCCAACATCATTGTAAATGATTTATTTTGTCATTTTCTCTTCCTACTTCCTGTCTATGATAATTTTAGTCAAAAAATGATCCACCACTCATAATTTGCATCTGATTCTCCTCTTTCCAATGGTACCAAGCTTTAGTTGCTAGCATGTACGGTTCGTGAGATTATTGCGTTTGACGCTCTAGAGCGTAAATAGACTTAGGAGGTTTTAATGCCTATCGGTGAAGATCAAAGGACCCGGCGGGCCAACATTTGGAGTTCAGATGTGTCCCATGTCTCTATTACATCTGAGAGCGCAGTGGGTGGTATCAAATTTTAAATTACGTAGCACTAAAAGCTGGAATCGGATCAGTACTCCGTATTGGCAGATACTCAAAGTTCAGTGCTCAGGGTCTGTATGAAAAAGTGGTATTGATCCATAACTAGCACCATCAACAACAGGTGCCCAAGGAAAGTACTGCTAATTTCAGCCACCCGAGCCACAGAGTTTTCCAGCCTCTCAGGTTCACCATACGCCACCACAAGCCTTGTCCCACAAGCAATCAAGCTGCTAAATGGTACACATTAAAATACATGGTTGTGTGACTGTCCACCAACTGTTTCCATGGTCACTGTAGCTGTTTTTGATGCTAGCCACCAACTGCATTCTGGCAAGTGTCCCTGACCACATGGTCATTCTATATTTCACTGCTCATTGATGAAAACAGAGTAAGTGTTAAATGTATTTACTGTACATATATACACACTATACTGTCTTTTTCTCAATGTTTCTCACTCTGTCTATGTGATTCTCTCTCTGTGAGTCGTACAGTGGTTTGATTAGAGTACTGCTCTGGACACAGCGGGGCATTGGAAATAAGCACGGCAGAGAGGAGAGACGTCAAAACATAGTCTGTCCGAGGAGTTCATCACATTGTGCCAAAGTAGGCTATAAATGAGACCGGCCAGGGAAGGGAAAAGTTTCATTCCATATGCATCTAATCTAACTGACAGAAGGAGCAGTGTGATCCAACAGAGTCCTAAACAGCATGGGTGCTCTTTGGCATTGCAGGGCACATCATATTATATATCTTCAGTTCTGTTCATGCTGAAACCTCACTGAAACATCACTCCAGTTTCTACACTTGCAATGTCTGCACGTTTACTTTACGCCCGCCAGCTTCTTACACAGTGGCAACGTGACATGGTGTTGACGAACCGTACGTTATGACTGACAAATTCTTCAGAGGAAAATGTCCTGGTGGAGAAAAGCAGCCACATTTAGTCTTGCTATTTAATGGCGTGCGGGCCGTAATGAGAGCCGCTAGACCTAATATTTGCCTGCTGCACTGAGTGGTGACTGTGATGCAGAGCTCAGCCAGGATGTTGACATCAGCCGCTCCTTTGACAGCCATGCGCACTGCAGTGATGAGGGAAGGGATGTGCCTTTACAACACGGCTTAACATAAACATAACCATGCGCACACACAGAACCGTGATTATGAAGACACACTATGAGACCAGTCTACTACAAAGAAAAATAAACATGCCCGTTAGAGCGATCTTTTCACCTGTCTGGCAGTCTGCGTTGCTCTGAGAGTAATGAAACTCAAGCCTTTCGGCTGGCACCCTGGCTGTAGCATATTAGCTCCTTCTATCTGGTCGGGAGCGGGCAGAGTGTTGACTGGCTGTATAAAGTTGAGCAGTGTGTCAAGTCATTAAGGAGCAGCTCCTCAGGCCTGTGTTATGACTGGCCATTAACAGACATAACAGATAATGTTACAGGACAGGGCTGGACGGGCTGCTCTGGCCGACCCACTGCAAACTGGCAGCGATAGCTTGAGTTCCAAATGTTACCCTATTCCCTATTTAGAGCACTACTTGGGAATAAAAGTGCAGTACTGAGGGAATAATGGGGGCTCAGTGAAAAAGTAGTCCACAAAATAGAGAAGAAGGGGGGGCTCTAGTGAACAGTAGTGCATTAAATTAAGAATAGGGTTCTGCGGTTAAATGTAGTGCCCTAAATAATGGATGGGCGCTCTGGACAGAAGTAGTGCACTAAATTAAGAATAGGGTTCTCTGGTTAAATGTAGTGCCCTAAATAATGGATGGGGCTCTGGACAGATGTAGTGCACTAAATTAAGAATAGGGTTCTCTGGTTAAATGTAGTACCCTAAATAATGGATGGGGGCTCTGGACAGAAGTAGTGCCCTAAATAAAGAATTTGGGGTTCTGGTGAAAAGTAGTGCACTACATAGGGCTGACTGGGATGCAGTGGTAGAACTGTGGTGGCGTGGCTCCTGTCTCCTGGTCTCGTCTGGACCGTTGAGGCAGACTGGAAGGAAAGCACTTCATCTGCTCCCCAATACAGCAGCACTGGGTGAAGTAATTAATAATAATAAGTGACTGGTTTTATGTACTGCTTTTCCAGATGTGCAAAGCGCTTTCGAATATATGACTGTATTGAAATGTGAACGTCTAGGGACATGGTTACTTATTGCTGTATAGGTTAGCTTGATTTTGGATATTAATCTGACCGAAAGCACTAGGCAAATTTCATTAATCTTTCCATGACAAATAATCGGTTTGATCCCATTTGTTTGGGAGTATCCCATTTATAGATTGGGAAATCTGCATAGGAGCATAACATCTTGTTTAGTTTTTATTGTTAGTTACACTTTGTAAGTCGGCTGAACCTCAAAAATAAATTTACAGTAGTTCACTCTTGCAAATATATTTCATGTCATTGAGAGAAAAATGGCCATGAGGCCAAATTTAGAACTTTGCTGAATACAATCACATAGTTTAATGGTGAGCAAGTGTTAGTTATTTTTAATTTCGATTAAAATCTCGAGACAAACCAGCATTCATAAATGCTGAAAGCCAAACCATAACGTACCATCCTTTGTCGTCATCTTCTGCGAGCTCCTCTGGGTCATCCTCGGGGACCTCCGAGGTCTCAGTGATGGCTGAAGACAGCTTGGACTTAAAGCGTTCTAGCAGTGCCAGCGTCTGAGGAGGAAATTAGGTTAAAGGTCATTGGGTCATCTTGGTCACACACAAATCTTAACATCTAAAACTCAAACTTCCTCCTCAACCCCATCATTAGCGATAGCCAATTAATTTATATTTGACTGGAAGACACTATCATAACGTACAGTAACCCTACTGGACATCATGATGGAGTGGATAGATTTCATCATTACTGACATGGTGCTTTTAGATCATATTAATGACACTTGTGTTACCTGGGCCTCTCGGTTGGAGCCCTTCTTCAGTTTCCGTGTCTTCATCTCTTCATACTTCCTCTTGCCCTCTAGGTACTCTGCCACTGCCTCACTGTCTGGCTTCTTCTCTTCTACAGGGACACCGTACTGTTTTAATTTAGGCTTAACCAGGATATACTCAGCCATTGCCCTGCTTCTAGGTCAGGTAACTTGGAAACTAATTTTACAGCTGGGCTGTCAGTCAAACATCTTGTCTTGTACAGGATCTTAACCTCTTAAGGAAAATGAAATTTAGGGCTTTATCAAAAATAGTCTTGAAGTTCAGACCTTAGAGCAGTATGTGCAACTGCCTGTTTAACTTTTGAACAACAATTTCACATTTGTAGAGATGTTAAACTGCTATAGTAAGCATTAACAGCATTCCTGTACAAGGATGCCAGCCTTGAACAGTTCATACAGTTAGTGATTTTACAGTAAATGGACAGTTAACCTAGATAATTGGGAGAGAGTTAGCAGTGACAACAGAAACAAAACACAAGGTTCAGTATTACTGACATTTATGATTCAGACCCAATTGAAAGGAAAAACACATCTAAGGCTCTGATTAGCAGCGTGTAAATTCATACTCGGTGACGAACTGAGCAGATCCGATCCACTAGAGTGCCTGCAGCATGGCGATCAGATCCATGAGGATGACTGATGAGCTACCATTTTAACAAGGAAACCCCTCTCTGCCACCAGACGGCTCAGCTCTTGCCCCTCAGCCAGGCCACATGCAACATACCGTTCCCAATGAAAACAAAAGGAGGAAAAAGGAGCCGAATTCTTCAACTTCAGCCTTGAGACTGCAAAGTATACCTCTGGGCAGGGAGGGTTCAAATGAGAATTTGCCAGTAGAGGGTACAGGATACAACACATCAAAGCAATACAACGTAGTACCCTTAAAGAGATAAATATCCAAACATACATAAACAGTGTCAGTTGACATTTCAAAAATGTCTAATGGACTGCAGGACAGAGCGTATTAGTGACGCAGGTTTGGCCCTGCTCTTTCAGGGTATCAGCTGATGACAGGCAAGGTGTGAGCCTGTTGGCTGGCCATGTTGCCAGGAGTAGTCAGACAGGATATGAACACATAGGAAAGAGACAGAAAGAGTAATGAAGGGTTTGTTTGTGTTCAGGAGAAAATGAGAGAGGAGAGGACAAAAAGAGAGAGAAAGTACAAGATGAAAGAGAAAGTGAGATTAAAGATTGACCATACCTGAAATTTCACAATTAGCTGAACATAGAGAATGTTCACTTACAGTAAAACACTCAAAACATTCAAATACAGTAAAATACAACGCAGGTCATTAAAGAGAGGAGTTTAAACAGTTCACCTGACATGGTACAAAGTATATCATGTCCCCGTTATGCAACAGTAAGTAAACATTAAAGATGCATTCTGCAACTTTCGTAACTGCAAAACCATTAGATTTCAAGCTAACTGCAGTAGTTAATAAATCTTCAGATTACGCCAATAATATAGACAATATACTGTACACATTCAGACTAAAATGGGGGGGTCTTAACAATAGTTTTGCAATCACTAACGTCGCGGAATAGATATTTAAGTACCCAGAGGTCACATTTGCTTTCAGAAGTGCTTCCAAAAATGCAGACTCTCCAAAAATCAGCATTTTAAAGATTTATCCTGCGTTTTAATTTAATAAATGAACGTGCTTAATTGCTGCTCTAGAATGCAGGAAATATGCCTTTTAGAATACTGTGAAAAGTTTAAAAAATCTGAAGGATAATGTAGTGATTTGTTCACGATCAGCAGTTTAGATTAAAAATAAGCGTTAGAAAGCGTTCGACAAACATCTGTCTTCATTCATTGAGTAATTACTAATTAAGAGATATTTTTCTTCTGATTTCTCCATACTTTTATCCATAATAAGTCGGTTTATCATAGTAAATAATAATCAAACTGGGGATTGAAAACTACATTTCCACTTTTAAGCAGGACACAAAGACACAGGTTTTCAGTAACTTACTCCACTACACACACTCGCAACACATACTGCACAGAAATGAAGAGGGGAGAGCATGCTTGATTTGCAGGAACAGACTTTTTGGAAACTCTGTGAACAATAAAAGTTAGAAATTTAAATGGAATCTCGTGGCCAATACACATGCATTTTCAGAACGCAAGACAATATTTCTTCTGCGTTTTCATTTATTTTTCTGCGTAAAAAATGCTGAATCCTTTGTTAACGCGACCTCCGAGTACCTAGATATTATTGAAAATCTGTGGGGAGATCTCAAACATAAACCAGATGCAAAGACACTCAAATAATCTTTTTGAGTTTGAAGAGTTCTGCAAGGAATTGGGAACAAAATTCCAAAGATTAGAAGAGAAAGACTCACAACTGCTACAGAAAATGTATGGACTTTTATCCGCCAAAGGAGGTGCTACCAAGTGACAGGGTGCCCATACCATGTTTGCATTTATTTATTATTTTGAGTCTATGGAAAATGCAAATAAAAACAATCCTATATAAACATGTATAGATGGTTGTCATGTTTCATTTTGTACCATGTAGAGCTCAGGTCAACTTCTGTTCACACAAAGATTCATTGTAACATTTTTTTCAGGAGTGCCAAAACCTTTGCATAAAACAGTATGAGTTAACCAGAGAATTAAAATATATTTCCAAATCTGTGCACTTCAACAGAAGCCAGGGCAGTTAACCCTAATTGCTGTCGTTGCAATCAAAGCAAATGCATCTGTTGAAGGAAATTACTGTAATTAGTGTAAATATAGAAAAATAGTGACATCTTCCTGGGTTTGCTATGTGTCAATAGGCAGGAATGCCTGGAAATGGATGACAACAGTGCCAACTGCTTGCATGAGTAGGCTACATTAGGTGGGTCTAGCTGCCATGTTCATCCAACTTGTTTGCTCCTTTAATGAATTATGTCTTTGCTTCTACAATATTTGTGGAGACATTAAATAATTTGAAAGCTTTGCTGACTTGTTATGTGACTGACTGCAGGGTTTAATAGCAAGGGAAGCACAAAGCCGGCTGGCCTTCCCTTCATCACAGAGGCAGACGGGGGTGAAATCAGGGCAAGGTAAATACAGTCAGTATTTAAACTACTGGACATTTTCCACCATTTGTTCATCTCAATCCTTTATGTTCTATGTTCGGGACTCAACTGTGACAACCATGATGAGAGGGAGTATTAGAAGGGTTAGCAATAAGTAGGAATAAGAGAGACGGCACACAGAGGAAAACTCAAAGTGAGACACTTTGTATGTGGTGACACAGGAAAGGCGGATTGCAAGTTGACTTCTTGTGTCTGGAAACGGTGTTAATGTGCTTGTTGTAATCCCAGGCAGTGATGTCACAGAGGGGGCAGACGGTGAGCACAGAGCCTACCCATTCCAGGGGCACAGGTGTTTCCACAACACCCCTCTGATGTCACACCCTGAAATGACAAGAGTGTCAGTCACCCGGCTATGGGAGTCATGGCAACTCTGACTAGTGGGCAACCCGGACCCCGTCAGGTACCCCGAGGGGGGGACAAAACAAATGTCGTAACACCTTGTGGGCAGATATCCTGCGTCTGGTCCTGTAATTTATTAAGAGCTGCCATAGCACACTATAAGTACACTGCTGGCCACAAGAGACACTGGACCACTGTCTCAGGTAGACTGGCATGCTTGACACGCATTCACTGTGATAATAGCTATGTAGAGAGTATGATCACAGGTTGTGGCCTAGAACGAGATCAAGTTTATATCATGATGTTGTAACAACTATGGACAGAAGGATTCAATGCAAAACCCACCCATAAACAACATTTTGCTTGTTTATTTTTTTTAACAATTCCTAAGTGTAGTGAAGCCAGCTCTACTGTCTACTGTATACTATACCTCTAGATTAAACTACACATTCAAACAGATTCCTTCTATTGTGTTTGCATCATTATCTCTATAAAAGGTAACATATTCCCTATACAGTGTATAACCTCTTACCACAGAACCAAGGTCTCATGAGTTTATTTTCTCAAATGCTTCGACTGAATTCATAGCACGGTCTTTTCTAAACATAAGGTCTACGCTCGTCTCTACTTTAAATACACAAACGTTCCCAACATTTAGACGTGCAATTTGGCAATTTATTTGTGGCAAACATTTTAAACACTTCCTCTATTGAAACAGCACAAACTGACATTTGTGAACTGTCTTGGGAGATGTTTTGGTCTTTGGTATTTCTGAAATGTAAATGTCATCAATGTTGAATTAACATTTAGTAGGCCTAAACACTTTCCGCAACAGAGGTTTGGCACTTATAAATAAATGTATGCAAACAGAATCTGCCGTTCTAAGTTAAATGCAAGTCTGAAAAGCATATTGGTATAAGATATATTGAATGAAGACACCACAGCACTCGCATATCATTTCCAGACAGTACTAAATTCGACTACATTCTAGTTTCATCAAAATGATCTTATAGACGATGAAACAGTTCCCTGGCTTACACAGCCACAGCTCTGCTGCAACATGCCAAGTAAGCTTATCTGGCTTGCAGATATGATAAAGGGCCTGATTCAATCCAACGGGGTTACTGGATTCCCAGGGTTATCACACAACAATGAGGCACATGTTTGATTAAATACACCAATGAAAGTGTAAAACAAGGCTATTCAACTCTGGTCCTAAAGGGCCAAATCACGTCAGTACTTTTAATCTTCTCCTAATCAGGCAATTATTCCAACATTGGACAATGTTTCAGATTTCCAGGACCAAAGCTGGCCACCTTGCTTTTTACGTATTCACTATATTGCATACCAGCGTTAATAACTGGGGCCCAGCAATATGCTGTTACAGTATAACTACCCCAATTATACCTGTCAAAATATTGTCTGGGTATGTTGAATGCCGTTTCAGAAGGGTTGTCAGATACATTCAGGAGGAGACCTACTTGAGTAACAAAGAAGCTAAGTCTCACATGGCATTTAGGACTGGATTGCTTTCATTTAAGCCTAGAAAACCAGGCAGTTAATCATTACACAAAATATTTAGGCAGTGAATACTGAAAAAGATCACCTGAATCCCACACCCAGACTAGAGATCTTTACGAATCCCCCAGACCCGAAAATCAAAATCTGAGGTCCGACCCGGGAACCAAACGGGTGTGGGTCCAACATTGATGGGCTTTACTCTGATCTGGGATGTCATAATTGCGACGGTTCACGGATACATGTGTGCAATTACATATTTACCGACTGGACCCGATGGACCGTCCTTTGTTAATTAAATGTTTGAGGTAATAAAAATGTGTCAGTCTTGAACACTATCCAGACCATGGTGTGTGCCATAGACAATCATAGCAAGCATATATGCTTATTAGCCATCCATGTGTGCAGGGTGCCATTTCGTTCACTCTGTTTACCCTGAAGTTACGAGAATAGATAATTATGAATGTTTTAATGCAATTTTGTAGATTACATGCAAATCTGTTTATACTAGGGAATATACCAATCTCAATCAAACAACTAACAGGTAGGATCTCTCTCTCCACCTCATTCATAAACAGAGCAGCTAACAGAACGAGATGATATATCTTACAATGGCATGTAGACATCTCCCGTCAAAGTTCATCTGCCATTTAAAATTACACTTCAACTTGATAGCCACTGAGAAAATATATGTAAAGGTACTTCTAGTGTGCACCTGTTTGAGTTTAAATTGCTCTATATTTGGGACATGAACAGACGTCATACAGCAGTGAACAGAAAATATAGAAATGTTACTTAATAATCTGTTGTGTGGCTCATTCTTTTTTTGCATGTTTAGAGTTTATCAAACTGCACCACGTCCAGTTTTTTTCTTTTTCCACTTTCGGTACCGAACAGGTCTCTCCGATCCAAATGGGCATGTGTTGTTTGAATTTTTTTTTCCAAAGTAGTTCACCTGAGACCCAGACTAGTGAAGTGTGATCATCTGAATCACAAATAGTGAAGTGTGATCACCATTTAAGTGTGCTTACCTGAAACCCAGACTAGTGAAATGTGATCACCTAAAACCCATACCCAGACTAGTGAAGTGTGATCCTCTGAAACCCATACCAAGAATAGTGAAGTGTGATCCTCTGAAACCCATACCAAGAATAGTGAAGTGTGATCACCCGAAACCCATACCCAGACTAGTGAAGTGTGATCACCTGAAACCCATACCCAGACTAGTGAAGTGTGATCACCTGAAACCCATACCCAGACTAGTGAAGTGTGATCACCTGAAACCCATACC
>JACXGM010020014.1:0-18055 GCA_016801145.1 Umbra pygmaea | reverse complement strand
CCACAGTCAGTGATGGTCTGGGGTGCCATGTCAGCTGCTGGTGTTGGTCCACTGTGTTTTATCAAGGGCAGGGTCAATGCAGCTAGCTATCAGGAGATTTTGGAGCATTTCATGCTTCCATCTGCTGAAAAGCTTCATGGAGATGAAGATTTCATTTTTTTAGCACGACCTGGCACCTGCTCACAGTGCCAAAACCACTGGTAAATGGTTTACTGACCATGGTATTACTGTGCTCAATTGGCCTGCCAACTCTCCTGACCTGAACCCCATAGAGAATTTGTGGGATATTTTGAAGAGGAAGTTGAGAGATGCAAGACCCAACACTCTGGATGAGCTTAAGGCCGCTACCGAAGCATCCTGGGCCTCCATCACACCTCAGCAGTGCCACAGGCTGATTGCCTCCATGCCACGCCGCATTGAAGCAGTCATTTCTGCAAAAGGATTCCCGACCATAACTGAACATAATTATTTGAAGGTTGACTTTGTCTTTTTTTTGTATTACAAACACTTCTTTTATTGAACAGATGAAATAGGCTAATTCTTTGAGATAGGAATTTTGGGTTTTCATGAGCTGTATGCCAAAATCATCAGTATTAAAACAATAACTGACCTGAAATATTTCAGTTGGTGTGCAATGAATCTAAAATATATGAAAGTTTAATTTTTATCATTACATTATGGAAAATAATGAACTTTATCACAATATGCTAATTTCTTGAGAAGGACCTGTATATATATCTATCTTCAGTATATATCTATATCTATACATATCTATACATACATATACACATATACCTACATATACATATATACCTACATATACCTACATATACATATATACCTACATATACACATATACCTACATATACATATATACATACATATACACATATACCTACATATACATATATACCTACATATACACATATACCTACATATACATATATACCTACATATACATATATACATACATATACACATATACCTACATATACATATATACCTACATATACACATATACCTACATATACACATATACCTACATATACACATATACCTACATATACATATATACCTACATATACACATATACCTACATATACATATATACATACATATACACATATACCTACATATACATATATACCTACATATACACATATACCTACATATACATATATACATACATATACACATATACCTACATATACATATATACCTACATATACACATATACCTACATATATACATACATATACACATATACCTACATAAACATATATACCTACATATACACATATACCTACATATACATATATACATACATATACACATATACCTACATATACACATATACCTACATATACACATATACCTACATATACATATATACATACATATACACATATACCTACATATACATATATACAAATATACAGTGTGTGCCTTTGGAAAGAAAGAGGGGGTAGGTATAAAATTTGTTTTTGTCACAACTTCCCAGGGATTGGTTAGGGGTCGTGTCATAAACTAAACAGATTGATGGTTCATTGTAATATAGGTCTTGTTTTTGTGTTTTCTAATGTACCCGTTTTTGGTTGTTATGGTGCATCGCCTTCTGGAAACCATGTGATATAGCCGGGTAATTTGAATAGATCATTATACGCACAAGTGTAGTCGATTAGGTGATTACCTCCTCATCTGTTGGGGTTTGGTAATCAGAGCAGGTATATAACAATTTGGTGTCCGAGAAGATGACGCACATCATTGAAGTTTCATACATCTATTTATGTTCATGGATTAAACCATGATCTACTACTTCTACAAGTTGCTGATATGAACACTGCCGCTTGATACGGCGTATGTATTAATGAGTAGTCGCATTGAGGGTTTAAAACCTGCAATTATTCAGAATACGGTTCTCGTGGCCCACTATATTAATGTGTTGTATTTTAATCATCCTGAGGTGAAACCTTTGTAAAAGATGTCATTCTCATTTCCAACTAGTCCACGTAATGGACTGAGTGTCACCTTGTAGAAAATTACAGTAGATAGGGCGAATGTGCAGCCCAAACCAACCCTATTAGTTAAATGGTCAATATCGACCTAGAACTTTATTGTTTTCATCATCAAGTGTTTTGAATAAAAACTAAAGAACATTGTTTCCTGCATTCTGTCTCCATCTCCCCACTCTTCCGTGACAGTTTTATTGAGCCCAAAGCAAATTGCTCGATAATTGTGTTGCCTGGAAAAGGGCATGAGAAAACGATAACCATATATTTCTTTTGCTATATTTTAACACTAGAATTGCCAATGCTTAAGTAATTTTACTATTAAGTTTGTTAATTAAAATAAATCTGTGAATTTAAAAGATTCAGACACTGCTGTCCTTGACTTTTCCTAAATTTGTGTATTTTACATTGTGATTTTAGAATTCTGAAAATGAAACAAACAGAATTTTTTTTTAGATACTATTAACCTGTTTATTTTACCACTATAATTCCCACCTAAACTGCCAGTCTCAGTTCAATTGACTATGCTACCCATTTTGGTACCCAGGCCTAATCATTGTCTGAATGACACTTTATTTGGGTTGTTCTATATATTCTAAGGTTATGGAAAAGTATGATACACTCATTTTTGTTTGTGTAAGTCTGATCATGTTAGCAAGCATCGGTATAGCCTACCACAAATACTGCACAAATGTGTCAAAATACACCAGTGTTTGTTCTTTGATATCTTTTTTCCTACACAATCTGATATATAGCTTATTCCTAAAACAAACAAAAAAAATCTAGAATTTTGTCATTGTTAGACAATTCTATTTGACTTATTTTCTGAGCGACCATGCCATAACCGCTTCAGAGAGATTTTGCGATACATCATCAACTACTTCAAGCAGAGAGGTTGAATTGTTGTGAAGAAGGCGTCAGGGCGCCCAAGAAAGTCCAGCAAGGGTCAGGAACGTCTCCTACAGTTGATACAGCTGCGGGATCAAGGCACCACCAGTGCAGAGCTTGCTAAGGAATGACAGCAGGCAGGTGTGAGTGCAAGACGTTTGGAGGAAGGCCTGGTGTCAAGAAGGGCAGCAAAGAAGTCACTTCAGAGACAGACTGATATTCTACAAAAGGTACAGGGATTGGATTGCTGAGGACTTGGGTAAAGCAATTTTCTCTGATGAATCCCCTTTCTGATGTTTTGGGCCATTCCAGAGAAGACAAGGTGAGCACTACCATCAAACCTGTGTCATGCAAACAGTAAAGCATCCTGAGACCATTCATGTGTGGGGTTGCTTCTCAGCCAAGAGAGTGGGCTCACTCACAACGTTTTGCTTACTCACAACTTTTTGCCTAAGAACACAGCCATGAATAAAGAATGGTACCAACACATCCTCCGAGAGCAACTTCTTACAACCATCCCAGAACAGTTTGGTGACGACCAATGCCTTTTCCAGCATGATAGATTAACTTGCCATAAGTTAAAAGCAATAACTAAGTGGCTCGGGGAACAAAACATCGACATTTTGAGTCCATAGCCAGGATACTCCCCAGTACTTAATCCCATTGAGAACTTATTGTTTGTCCTCAAGAGGAAGGTGGACAAACGAAAACCCACAACTTCGACCCATTAACAGCATGCCAGGGCAGATTGCAGAGGTCTTGAAAAAGAAGGGTCAACACTGCAAATAATGACTGTTTGCATACACTTATTGTAGTTGTCAATAAAAGCCTTTGACACTTATGGAATGGTTGTACTTATACTTCAGTATACCTTAGTAACTACTGACAAAATGATCTAAGCTTCCAGTCTGTTATTCTAACTCAAATCAGCATAACAGAGTGATCTCCAGCCTTGTCCTCGTCAACACTCTCACCTGTGTTAACGAGAAAATCACTGACATTTTCATTGCAATGCACTTGATCACTCTTCATGACATTGTATTCATATTCTTATGAATAAATATATAAAAAGGGAATGTAGTACAACATTTTTATAGTATTGTTTGTTGAGAAGATATTGTAATCTTTGCTGTTTATGTTCCATAATCAGGTATTATAAACTCTAACGGACACGAATGGAAGCAGCAGAGGCGCCACGCCCTTTTTACCCTGAAATATTTTGGAGTTGGCAAGACATCTTTGGAACCTGCCATCTTGGAGGAATTTAAATATTTGTCTACAGAGATTATTGGATATAAGGGTAAGTGGCTGAATCAAAGTGGAGTAGAATATTTACTAATTTCCAAGATGAACTGACATATATAAAAGAGGAACAATTTCGAAAATCTGTAGTTTTTCTACGTTCCAGAATCACTTGAAAAAATGATTTGACTGTGTCTTTCATCAAGCAGCTCTGTCATTCGGGGAGAGCAGATAAGCAGGGGTGCTACATCTATAGGTTATACAGTCTCCCGTGGGCACAGTCGGTATTATATACGTAGACTCTGCCAGCAGTGGCTCAAAAATGGCAAATAATGATATGTGTTTTCCTTTTTTAATTCTCACTGATTAGGGGGAGAATAAGTGTTAGTCATTATCCCCAGAAATCCAGCATCAAGTGATATATTTTACCATTCATTTTTGTCAAAGAGGATTTGTTTATTCAATTAAATTTTTTTTTATGTAAACAGACCAATTTACCATTTTGGAAATGGTAAATTGGTCTATCTACATAAAAAAATATTTGAATTGAATAAAGAAATCCTCTATGTCAGAAATGAATGTTGGAATAGCGCAAAGACCCAACATCACATTTTACCTCTATGGTTACGGGGGTAATGCGTCAACTATCTCTTTATTTGTTCAAATCATGATTGGGTAAAGGTGGTGTTTAAAACATTGCGACAGAACACAATTAATGAGAAATTTAAGAAATGTTTTAGCTAAAGTTATCAATTTTGTTTTTGGGCTGTTCAAGGCAGCCGGGATCAGGGGCATCAGACTGGGGGTAAAACCAATACTGATTACCAGGGCCAAAGGGGAGAGAGGGCCCTTGAAAATCTGGAATATATTTTATATATATAACATGGGGACCCATCAGGACTGCCTATGCATAGGGCCCAGGATCTTGTGCTACGCCCCTGGCCGGGATATAGCAATTTATATAGCAAATGCACACAGAATTTAAGTAAAACAACTGACCGAATTACTTGAGATTTATTTCTGTGTTTCAGAGATTACAGGCTATAGGGTAACATGGGGTGAGCAGCCCCCCCTAAAAACACTGTTTAATTGCTAAACAAAACAGACAAGTTTGGGGAAAAATTTATGTGGATCATGGCCATACTTAGGCGATGGAATTATGAAGGAAGTATGAAGGAAAATGAATTGCTAGAGTTTAGATTTTAGATTATTTGATTAAATGTTGATTTTTAGAAAATGTGATTCCCTCAGCACCAGGGAAATAAATCTCTAAAATGTACACATAGATTAAAACACAAGTTTTTAGATTAAAAGTATAAAAAAAGATATATATTTTATTGGAGAGATTTACCCCACTTGCAAGGCTGTAGGTACTGGTGCAGACTCATCCTTCCTTCCTCTTCCTCCCCTTCTTTACTCTTCCTCCCCCTAAGATTGCTAGTTAGCATAACTAGCTAGTGCTAACCAGGCTTGTCATTGTCTACATTACAGGTAGACACAGCCATTAACATCTATGTGTAACTATCCTCCGGGGGCTAGTTAGCACATAGCAGGGGGGGGGGATAGTTACCCCCAGCACACTCATCCAACATACTAATCCTTTTATAAAAATGTATCAAATTTCTTAATCGCTAGACCAGTGGATTATCTTAAAGCTTTCCTAATTGTGCATTAAAAACAAATAGTTGTGCATGATCAGTGCCAGCCAGGGAAAGTGTTGGGGGATACATTATGTGAAATAATGAATGTTCTTTCATCCCCAAAACACAAAAAGCCCAATTGCTTTTGGCAAACAAAATCTACATTTTATGTCATAAATTTTATTTCAGCAGACCTAAAAATGGCCCAATACTGTGCAGTCCAAGAGACGCACGCAGAGCCTCTGTTGCTTTGTTGCTCCAGATCTTTGACCCCTGCACAACAAGTTTTGCTAGTTTTAGTTTTTGCCTGTATGAGGGTATCAGGGGGAACATGACGTGGTGTGAGAGGCCCAAAGCAGCACGGCAACAAGATTTTCATCATGTTTTGTTTAGCCTATAGATTTCTCCAGTTCATTCAACAAGCCACAGCTATAGCCTATCCATTCATTAGTTCTCTGTATTTTGTTTTTGTGTTTGGTCTAGTCAGGTTGTCGGTTATTGTTGCGAATAATATGTTGCTATAAATCTTCATTTTCATTGAGTACCTTCACATGTCTCTTTATACTACATGACATAGCGTTACTGCTGCCATGCCAAATGTGCTTGATCGTATTGGCTGGCATGATTATTGTAATGAAACCTGTATATGCATTAATATTGGAGTGAGTTTTTATATTATTGGTCAATTGTTGTTTTATGATTGTCAAATTGATGAGCATGCACATGATGTGACTATGCTTGATATTCTACCTTCTGGCTAACATTTATTTCCGTCATTCTTGTCACGGTTGCCTTATGGGTCTGGACATGTGTTTTTTGGTGTTCTATAGAGTGGTGCTGAAGACTGGAGCTTGGGGCCACGGAGGGAGAAACATTGCCAAAAATAGCCTCAGGCACGCTACCCTGGGGGGAACAAGTATTTGATACACTGCCGAATCCAAAACAAAAATCCAGAAAATCACAATGTATGATTTTTAAATAATGAATTTGCATTTTATTGCATGACATAAGTAATTGATACATCAGAAAAGCAGAACTCAATATTTGGTACAGAAACCTTTGTTTGCAATTACAGAGATCATACGTTTTCTGTAGTTCTTGACCAGGTTTGCACACACTTCAGCAGGGATTTTGGCCCACTCCTCCATACAGACCTTCTCCAGATCCTTCCGGTTTCTGGGCTGTCGCTGGGCAATACAGACTTTCAGCTCCCTCCAAAGATTTTCTATTGGGATCAGGTCTGGAGACTGGCTAGGCCACTCCAGGACCTTGTGATGCTTCTTACGGAGCTACTCCTTAGTTGCCCTGGCTGTGTGTTTCAGGTTGTTGTCATGCTGGAAGACCCAGCCACGACCCATCTTCAATGATTTTACTGAGGGAAGGAGGTTGTTGGCCAAGATCTCGCGATACATGGCCCCATCCATCCTCCCTCAATAGGGTGCAGTTGTCCTGTCCCCTTTGCAGAAAATCATCCACAAAGAATGATGTTTCCACCTCCATGCTTCATGGTTGGAATAGTGTTCTTGGGGTTGTACTCATTCTTCTTCTTCCTCCAAACACGGTGAGTGGAGTTTAGACCATAAAGCTCTACTTTTGTCTGATCAGACCACATGACCTTCTCTTATTCCTCCTCTGGATCATCCAGATGGTCATTGGCAAACTTCAGACAGGCCTGGACATGCGTTGGCTTGAGCAGGGGGACATTGCGTGTGCTGCAGGATTTAAATCCATGACGGTGTAGTGTGTTACTAATGGTTTCCATTGACACTGTGGTCCCAGCTCTCTTCAGGTCATTGACCAGGTCATGCCGTGTAGTTCTGGGCTGATCCCTCACCTTCCTCATGATCATTGATGCCCCACGAGTTGAGATCTTGCATGGAGCCCCAGACCGAGGGAGATTGACTGTCATCTTGAACTTCTTCCTTTTTCTAATAATTGCGCCAACAGTTGTTGCCTTCTCACCAAGCTGCTTGCCTTTTGTCCTGTAGCCCATCCCAGCCTTGTGCAGGTTTACAAATTTATCCCTGATGTCCTTTACACAGCTCTCTGGTCTTGGCCATTGTGGAGAGGTTGGAGTCTGATTGATTGAGTGTGTGGACAGGTGTCTTTTATACAGGTAACAAGTTCAAACAGATACAGGTAATGAGATTACAGGAGAGCTTCTTAAAGAAAAACTAACAGGTCTCTGAAAGCTGGAATTCTTACTGATTGGTAGGTGATCAAATACTTATGTCATGCAATAAAATGCAAATTAATTTATTTAAAAATCATACAATGTGATATTCTGGATTTTTTTATTTTTAGACACTTCATCTCTCACAGTTGAAGTGTACCTATGATGAAAATTACAGACCTCTACATACTTTGTAAGTAGGAAAATCTGCAAAATCGGCAGTGTTATCAAATACTTGTTCTCCCCACTGTACAGCCATGGTTTCCCAAATAACTTTTATAATAAATATACTACCAGCCAGCTTGAATAGAGGACTATGGAGAGTAACAGAAGCAGCAGGGAGAAGAGGACTACGGTGAAGAGGTAGTGATTTGTGCGCCGTAGAGGATGGTCGCATGGACAATGGCCCTGTTCACTCTATGCAGGTTTTGGCTTATTACTTTTTTTAGTTTTTATTTCTGCACGTTCTGCACTGTCGCTCATACATTACGATCGACTAGCACTTTTGGACATATGTAATTCACTGGATACAGACTTTTTTTCCACTTACCGGAGCGATTGCTGCGACTCCACTATCCTGCCGTCGACTTGTTTACTCATACGCAGGCAGCGAAGGAGAAAGAAGAGGGGCAAACGTGCCAGTATTCTGTGCAGATCTCAGACGAGATACTGTAATCCACCATTACCGAGCATTTTACTTGCAAATGTTTAATCACTTGACAATAAAATGGACGAACTTCATGCTCGGATTATCTTCCAGCGGGACATTGCCAACTGCTGCGTGCTAGCATTCACAGAGACCTGGCTGGATCCCAGCATCCCCTACACGGCTGTTATGCCAGCTGGATTCTCCATCTACCGGCAGGACAGAACCTCGGAGTCAGGTAAACAAAGAGGCGGAGGGGTTTGCATTATGGTTAACTCTCGTTGGGGTTCGGATGCTGCAGTTATTTCAACACACTGCTCACCGGACCTGGAGCTACTAACTGTAAACATTCGTCCCTTCTATCTTCCCCGGGAGTTTACGTCCGCTTTAATCACAATAGTCTACATAGGCGAATAAGGTGCGTGCGCTTGAGGGAATATATGGAATAATAAGTGGCCTAGAGGACGCTCATCCTGAGTCTGTTTTTATTGTTGTTTAACACTTTAACAGGACAAACATGTAAAAAATGCTGCCCAAATTCCACCAGCACATTTCTTTTCACACTCAGGGTGATCAGACTCTTGACCATTGTTATTTAACGATCCGTAACAGCTTCAAACCCATCCCCCGCCCTGCCTTTGGAAAGGCAGATCACATCTCCATTCTTCTCCTCCCTACCTACAGACAACATCTCAAACAGGAAAAAACGGTTTTTCGATCAGTTCAAAAATGGAGTGAGCAATCCATCAGCACTCTGCAAGACTGCTTTGAAACCACAGACTGGGAGATGTTCCATGTTGCAGCTGGTGACAACATTGATGAGTACACTGACTCTGTCTCAGCATTCATCACCAAGTGCATAGATGATGTCGTTCCATGGGTCAATGTTAAGACCTTCCCCAACCAAAAGCCCTGGGTTAACGGCAATGTCCGTGCCAAGCTTGTAGCACGGTCCTCTGCCTATAACTCTGGGGACCTGGAGGCTCTAAGGAGGGCCAGATATGACCTACGGAAGGCCATCAGAGTTGCTAAAAGAGGCTTCAGGGACAAATTGGAGTCCAATTACAACAGCTCCGAACCCAGGCGCATGTGGTGTAGACTGTGGCAGATAACGGAGTACAAAGGCAGGAATAAATATGACACCCACCCCCCCGCCTCGCTCCCCGACGAGCTCAACACCTTCTTCGCATGGTTTGAGGTGGCCAACATCACTCCTGAAAAGCTGTCTGAGAACCCAGACGACTGCACTCTGTCCCTGGATGTGGCTGATGTAAGAAGAGCTTTTAAAAGAGTGAACCGGCGGAAGTCTCCAGGGCCAGATGGTATTCACGTTCACTTATGATTGTGTGGCCACACGCAGTTCCAACATCATCATAAAGTTTGCTGATGACACAACCATCCTAGGTCTCAACTCCAACAACGATGAGACTGCTTACAGAGAGGAGGTAAGAGCCTTGGCTACCTGGTGCCAGAGCAACAACCTCTCTCTCAACGTCAGCAAGACAAAAGAGATGAAAATGGACTTTAGGAAGCAGCAGAGGGAGGGTCCTGCCCCCATACACATCGATAGAGCTGAAGTCGAGAGAGTTTCAGAGTTCAAGTTCCTTGGTGTGTTCATCAGCGACAACCTCACATGGTCCAGACAGACAATCTCAGCAACAAAAACTGCCCAAAAGCGCCTATACTTCCTGAGGAGACTCAAGACGTTTGGCATGTCTGTCAGGATTATAATAAGCTTCTACAGGTGCACCATTGAGAGCATCCTCTCAGGCTGCATTACAGCCTGGTACGGCAGCTGCTCCGCTGCTGATCGTAAGGCCCTTCAGAGGGTGGTGAAGTCAGCGGAGCGCATCATAGGCTGCTGCCTCACCTCCGTATAAGGCATCTACCAGAAGCGATGCCTTAGGAAAACAAAGAACATCCTAAAAGACCACAGCCATCCAGGCCGTGAACTTTTCTCGCTGCTGCCGTCTGGTAGACGTTACCGGAGCATCAAGGCATGGACTACCAGACTCAAAAACAGTTTCTTTCCCCAGGCCATTCGGCTGGTCAACATGGAACACTGACACTGATCACAAATCATCTGTTTAGCACTAAACATTCTCTGGTCACTTTATGCTCTCTACATCTGATGTAGCAGAACTCAAATGCACCTTTAAAACCAATTTCCCATGCCATATTTATAATATTTATTACTTCTACTGTTGTACATTTTCCAGATCACAGATGACTTTGACTTTCACTTTTGAGGTAACTGACCAAATATGCTGGGAGGTAGAACAAGGTGAGGAGGAAGGTGAGTGGGACATGGAAGGTGATACCCAGAGTGCAAGCCCTAGTTGGAGGTGCACTCCCGCTCCAACAATCCATCTAACCAGCTAGAGTCCCCCTTAATACCAGTCACACAACCCAGGAAGTTGGGAATGCTGATTAACCTGCGGGACCCTCCTCCATCTGGTCCACAATGATCACAGGCCTCCCAGCAGTAGCCCTGGTGGACAGATGTACCCTTCATCATGCCAGTCATCTCTGCTCCACTCTTTTTCCATCTGCCATAAACTGTGTCCTCGGGGCCTGAGTCTGTAGAGCCCTCCATGACGTCTGAGCCTCTAGCTCCACCCTCCGTGAGGATTCCAGAGGTGGATGACACCAGGACCACGTTGGATGCCCTACCTACTGAGCCCATGTCAGAGACCCAACGAGCTCTGCTTCTCCAATGGGACCAGACCTCTGTGCCCAAGGGGGGGGGTAAAGCCCTTCACTCCTCATCCGGTGGTGTCCGCACCTCAGTCAACCAGTGTGCTGGCCACACCGCAACCTGTGGCTGAAGGTCTGCCCATTAGGGCCGGGCGTTAAGGGGGGGTACTATCATGGTTCCCTTATGGGTCCGGACATTTTTTTCCATTTTTTTTCCCAATTCTTTGAGTCACATTATATTATCACAAGTTTTCCATTACCCAATTACAGTTTTTCATTACCACAGCAGCTGCATTGGCTATCCAATTACTGTATATGTGTATATAATCCCGTGTTAGTGTTTGTATTTTGTCAGGTATTGTTCATCTGTATATCCATGCACCAGTGTTATATGTAACTGAGTATTGTGCGCGTTTGTATGTGCTTTTCAGATTCAAACGACATTTGTTTTATCCTCAACCTTTCGCGCTTGTCTCCTCACTACACAGCAACATGGATACACGTTACAATTCACCTTTATTTACACGGAAAACAACAATAAAATTAATAAAACTTAATGATTTACAACAATTAGACAATAAATGTAGATAAAATAGAAAATGTAAACAAAAACTTGCATATAGACAAATTAAGAAAGCTTCACTAACACCAACCCTTGTCCGATCGGTGTGCAGTAGTACTATACCAACTAGTCGTTGAATTAGGTTCTAGATAAAGGCTTGCCACTGCTGTCACTGAAACAATAATGTTGGTGGGATGTGTATGGGCCTATGACAAATACTTAGACTGGGGCCCGTTGTGGACTTCTTATGCATTTGGTACAGCGCATTATTATCCTATTTGAATAGTTTTCGTGCTGGCTTGATTCTGCTCTCCCTAAGTAAGACAGCTGCCTGATGAGAGAGACCCTCAAATAATTACTTCACACGATTTAGGAACATAGACAAATAACAGAGGTTTGTCACTGTTCAATTTTATGTGCTGCAGATTTACTACACCAGTCACCAAAGGGAGACACGAGTGTTGAACGTACTGTACTGAACAGGGAAAAAAAATTCAGTTTATCAAGATATTGTAAGAAACAAACAACATTCTATGTAAACAACATCAAATTATAAATTTGTGAAATAGTCATATGCATTAGCAATGATTTATGTAATGTTGGGACGTAAAGCAAATCAGCCAAAAAGGAATATTAATACCTTATGATAATGAATGTTGCGTGTTGATATTTGTCATTTCAACTCTTAAGGTAAGCCCTTTAAGCCTCACCTGATAATCAACAACGCTGTCTCCAACATCATCTGCTCTCTGGTCTTTGGACACCGCTTGGAGTACAGCGATCCTGAGTTCCAAAAACTCATGTGGATGTTTGATCGTGCACTTCAGATTCAAGGCTCAGTTTGGGCAGAGGTTCTTAAATAATGTGGAGAAATTCCTTCATATTACACCACAGATTTTATAAATTAATTGCACTGCATAAAATGTCATTTTTTACTATACATAGACTTTATAAATTGATTATCAATTTAACACTGTCTCACATCTAACTTAAATTGTAAATAGCAATACTATGATATTACTATGTGCGGAATACCTTAAAAATATGAATAGCTGAATAACAGTGTTTTACTGTGTTAATCTTCTCCCATATGAATAAGTGTAGCTGTATAATGCATTTCCTGTGGTGATGAGGCGACTCCCAGGGCCCCACCAGGAAGTGCAGAACATCTGGACGGAGGTGAAGGTCTTCTTGAGGACTGAGATTGAGGAACACAGAAAGAATTGGAACCCCTCTGATCCCAGGGACTACATTGACTGTTACCTGAGTGAAATTGAGAAGGTGACAATGTGATACTATATCAAATATACTTCATTATTTAAGCACAAGGGAATGAGGTATAACAAAGGTTAATAGATTGTGGTCAATAAACACATCCCTGTCTATTAAAAAAAATATGTATTAAAGGATAAGTGCATGCACAACGCTACCTTACATGTTTCTTCTAGTTCCTTATTTCCCCGCACAAAACAAAAAAACTCCCTTACACAGAAGACTTCCTCAGGTTAATGGATATGATATACAATCCTATGTTTATGCTTTCTGACACCAGCAACACTATAGTCACGGTCTATCAGAGCTGGCCAATTGAAGATGGTATACATGCTAAATTCATTAATGGGGTACAAAGCTGTACTGACAATATTTTCATAACATATTATGGATTTGTAATTAGTTTATTTAATGCATTACCATTTGAACCCCTCAGAGTAAGGAGGATATTTCTAGCACCTTTGATGAGAAGAACCTGATTAAGTGTACTCAGGACCTGTTCTTGGCTGGGTCTGAAACCACATCCACCACCCTTCGCTGGAGCTTCCTCTACATGGCCAAATACCCAGAAATCCAAGGTGGGACAGCAATGGCATGGATGAAATAAAACACTGTGGTATACTTTGTGGGTTATATTTTAATGTTTGAGTTGATGACTAAAGATTGTAGATGTACACTACCCAGGGATGGACATTTTCATTTTAGAGAAAGTTTTAAGGTTAACTGTACAGTATATTGACCTCTTAAACTCCAGTGGAACATCTGATAAAACACTTTTTAATGCCATTTTCCTTCTACCATCTAGAGAAGGTCCAGGCAGAGATTGATCGAGTGATAGGTCCGTCCCGTCAGCCAACCATGGCAGATAGAACCAACATGCCCTATACTGACGCTGTCATCCACGAGGTACAGAGGATGGGCAACATTGTGCCTCTCAGTGTGCCCCGCATGACCACGAAAGAAATCCAGCTGGAAGCCCATGTCATCCCAAAAGTAAGTCCTTAAATTCATGGAACCATTTATGACAGTGGGGTTTTGTCTTTAAAGGCTTATTTCAAATAATAAGGACATTTGCAGTTGTTTATTCAGGCCAGGAACTCAAACTTTTTATGGCAAGGCAGTTTGCTAGCTTTCACATTTTAACAACATTTTTTAATTGCTTGGCAAGATTTATCGAAGCTTGCATTTCACAAATGCTATCAGCATTCCCTGAGCTATGTATATTATGCCCTATTCTGTGACAAATGGGAACATCCAGACTTCAGTGTAAAACTGGGATGACTGGAGACTATCAGGCATGCTTGGTGGACTGGCCTTTTCCCTGTAGAGATTTGTCTCCATGGGGTTCCCAACCAACCAGCCATGGAGGCACGTTGCTATCAGGTATAGGTGACAGCCTCTTTCCCCCCCTAGGTCTTCAGTAATCGCCCCTAGGTCTTCAGTAATTGCCCCTAGGGCTCATGTAATTGCCCCTAGGGCTCATGTAATCGCCCCTAGGGCTCAAGTAGTTGCCCTTAGGTCACCAGTGAAGGCCCCTAGCCCATTGGTCCAGGGTGTTAGTCCCCATTCTAGGGCTCCCCGTCAGAAGGTTAGGGCCCCCCTTCATAAGATGGCCGAAGTCTCGCCTCTCAAGTTGGCCGCCGACCCAGTTCCTCGGTGGTCTGATAGTGAGGAGGAGGAGGAGGAGATGCCGGCCCTCATAAGAGGTTCCCCTCACAAGATGGCCGACGGTTCCCCTCACAAGATGGCCGACGGCCCCCCTTTCAAGATGGCCACCGACCCAGTTCCTCAGTGGTCTGATGGTGAGCAGGAGGAGGAGATGCCGGCCCTCATAAGAGGTTCCCCTCACGAGATGGCGGACGGGCCCCTTCACAAGATGGCCGACTCGCCGCAGCCTGCTCCACGCCGGGCCCCGCCACAGTCGTCAGCAGCCTGCTCTCTGCTGCCACAGCCTCTAGCAGCCTGCTCATCACCGCCACAACCGACCTACCAGGCCAAGACATCGGCTCCGCCAACACCTGAAACCCCTATAGCCATGGACCTGGAGGGTCCTGATCCTCCCTCCACCGCCTGGGTTTGGTGACGGCGAAGCCGTAGAGGACTCCGGGACCCCTGTTCAGCTGACGCTGACGTCCGGACCCCCTGCTCAGCCGTCGCTGACTTCTGGACCCCCTGTGCTGCCAGGGCTCCCAGACACCCTGCCGCCAGGGCTCCCAGACACCCTGCCACCAGGGCTCCCAGACAACCTGCCGCCAGGGCTCCCAGACACCCTGCCGCCAGGGCTCCCAGACAACCTGCCGCCAGGGCTCCCAGACACCCTTCCGCCAGGGCTCCCAGATACCCTGTCACCAGGGCTCCCAGAGTGGTCCGGATTATGGACTGTATTTTTTTGAGTTGCTTCCCTATGTGTGTCTTTGTTTAGATTTCTGCCCCATGTGTTTGTTAGGTTTTGGTTTCCCCTAGTGTCCCTTATGTGCCTTGCATGTTGTCTTGTTCCAGTGTCGATATTGAGGTTTCTGTCCTGTGTGTTCGTTTTGGTTAGGGTTCCCGCTCCTCCCTCTTTGTTGATTACTGTTCCCAGGTGTTTTGTGTTAGCCCTCATTTGTTCAGTATATAGCTTGTGTGTTTTGTGCCTTGTCGTTCATTGTTACTGTTGCGTGGTTCCGTAAGTGTTTATGTATATTCTCCGTTTAGCCCCTCGTGGCAGTTTTGGTTACCAAAGTAAATTTGTTATTAAAACACTATTGGTTTGCAATTCCTTCGCTCCCGTCTCTCTCACTCTCTACACTGCAACATGGGGAATCGTGACAAGCGTAAAGTCTGACCATAGGTCTGAGATATTAATCCCGATACCTAACAGCTTTCAGTGTACTGTTGGCTAGCAAATGGAGGTCTATGTAATTTTTATCATAAGTACACTTTAACTGTGAGAGACGGAATCTAAAACAAAAATCCAGAATATCATATTGTATGATTTTTAAATAATTAAGTTGCATTTTATTGTATGACATAAGTATTTGATCAGCTACCAACCAGTAAGAATTCCAGCTCTCACAGACCTGTTAGATTTTCTTTAAGAAGCCCTCTTGTTCTCCACTCTTCACTTGTATTAACTGCGCCTGTTTGAACTCGTTACCTGTATAAAAGACACCTGTCCACACACTTAATCAAACAGACTCCAACCTCTCCACAATGGCCAAGACCAGAGAGCTGTGTAAGGACATCATGGATAAAATTGTAGACCTGCACAAGGCTGGGATGGGCTACAGGACAATAGGCAAGCAGCTTGGTGAGAAGGCTAGAACTGTTGGCGCAATTATTAGAAAATTGAAGAAGTTCAAGATGACGGTCAATCTCCCTCGGTCTGGGGCTCCATGCAAGATCTAAAATGACTAAAGTAATAATACTACAATGACTGCACTTTTTTACGAAATGGCATTGAATCATTAAATAGATTCCATGCAAGATTTCACCTAGTGGGGCATCAATTATCATTTAGGAAGGTGAGGGATCAGCCCAGAACTACACGGCAGGACCTGGTCAATGACCTGAAGAGAGCTGGGACCACAGTGTCAATGGAAACCATTAGTAACACACTACGCCGTCATGGATTTAAATCCTGCAACGCACGCAAGGTCCCCCTGTTCAAACCAGCGCATGTCCAGGCCTGTCTGAAGTTTGCCAATGACCATCTGGATGATCCAAAAGGAGGAATGGGAGAAGGTCATGTGGTCTGATGAGACAAAAGCAGAGCATTATGGTCTAAACTCCACTCGCTGTGTTTGGAGGAAGAAGAAGGATGAGTACAACCCCAAGAACACCATCCCAACCGTGAAGCATGGAGGTGGGAAACATCATTCTTTGGGGATGCTTTTCTGCAAATGGGGACAGGATGACTGCACCGTATTGAGGGGAGGATGGATGGGGCCATGTATCGCGAGATCTTGGCCAACAACCTCCTTCCCTCAGTAAGAGCATTGAAGATTGGTCGTGGCGGCTAGGTCTTCCAGCATGACAACGACCCAAAACACACAGCCAGGGCAACTAAGGAGTGGCTCTCTCTCTACACTTGCAGAGGAAATTTTATCATTCCAATTTGGCTTGGCCTAAATATTCGTTTGTGTAAATGTTTGTTCATCTGTGTCTTTTTTCACTGAAAGATTGTATCCTTTAGTTGCTTTTAATTTAACATATCAAGTCATCATCTTAAAATATTTTTTTACATAACGTTCCTATAACCCTTTTTTTCTTGTGTTCCGATAGAAGAAATTGCAGGATTATTTAGTTCCTCGCACCGCTGTTCCTATATCCTTTTTAGCTCCTACTCCGGAGCAGGGTCTTTCCCTTTTCCCTTTCCTAGGTCTAAGTTGATTGGTCCAACTTATGAATTACGCCGATCGCTCGTTTGTCTGTTGCGTATAATACTATCCTGGAGCCTTCGTCTTTTGTGTTTCTCTGTTAAGTAGCTACTCAATTTCTATTACTCCAGCCTAGTTTTTAAACGCCACGGTTCGAACTCAGTTATTAGGACATATCAACACAACACTATTTTTTTTAATTGAATTGAATGTCGTTTTCAGCCTCGTAATCTGAACAAACAAACAAACAGCAAGCCGCTGAAGGAACCCAGTACTACTTGAGCTGAAAACAACCAGATCATCCGCATACATCTCCAATCATACACCCAATGTTACAAAAACATTCAACTGTGAAATGTTGTTGTATGTGTGGCGGAACTAGAGTTTTATACATGGGGTGGCCAAGGGGTGTCCTCGGCTACTTCAGGGGGTCCATAGACCATGACAGAACATTAGTTTGTAATCCTAACCTGGTTAATAAGTAGAATGAATAAATCCAATGATTGCTGGTTGAAGTGATATTTACCTTAACCCACAGTTCTTCAAACTAGCAGATGGTGTGGTCAAA
>JACXGM010020013.1:0-18054 GCA_016801145.1 Umbra pygmaea | reverse complement strand
ATACTGCAGAAAGGATCAGGTGAAATTTGTTTTAAAATTTTGTTTTCCTTTTTGAAGATAACCGGGTTAATTAAAAGAATTTAAGACAGTGTAGGTTGACCTCTTGATCCACACTCCAGTCCAGATGGTGGCGGTAATGCTCCAAAACGCTGGTTGCCAACCGCCATTCAGAAACACAAGAAGAAGAAGAAGAAGAAGAAGAGAGACCCTGGCTTTTTCAAGCTGGTGAGGTGGGAAAGTTAATCCGTTGGGTGTGGTTTCATAAAACAGGAAGTACTGAACTAAAAGCTGGAAAAAGTTGTCTTGTCGAAAACAGTATTATAAACACGCCCTGACACATCACTCCTCGTCTGAACCATACATTCACCGCCTAAAAAAGGAGCTACTGTGTCATATCAACTCACAACAGGTAAGAAATTAATTTGTAGAGTTGTTTTATCGGCTGATTGTACACTAGTTTGAATACAGTCATTGGTACACTCATTATTTCAAGCAATTCGGTTATTTTCTTTTCTGCAGGCATGTAGAAGATGGTTTTACAGTCAGGAAGTGCATTTACAGTCAGATGTTGGAGATACTTTATGGTACTACAATATGCCTCCAGTATTCACAGCATCTACTGTAAATTGCACGTAAAGGTCACTGCTTATCTTTGTATCAGTGCAGAGTAGGAGACCAGTGAGGGTTTACAGAAACTACAGAGCAGCCATTTATGTTTCCTTTAAACGCTGGAAGTAATACTTTACTGCATGTTGTCACTAGCGTCGTGTTGTCACATGTATCATTGTGTTCCTACATTTTGCTCTGAGGTCGTTCTTGATCATTGCGTGTCTTCATGGGGTGACTACTTTCATTTAATTGCTGGTCCCCTGTTTTCGTGTATACACCATTTTCACATGTCTGTTTAATTGCATATGGTTGGCAAACTGCGACAGAACATTAAGAATGTGTATAGATGTTGCCACAGGTTATCCATGAGCTAGGCAAATGTTAAAATGTATGCCAACATGAATACGTTTCCAGTTTGAATTACTTAAAATATATATGTGTGTGCAGGCGAGTATTATTTATATATTATTTATAATATTTCACATGCTATTTTTGCCCCTTTATTTCGGATCACATTCCACTCCCTGCACTCCATGTCAAGGCAAAGACACAGGGAGTGGCAAGATGACGGGTACTCAAATTAGGCACTTATGGCTTTGTCTTTTTTAAACACTACCTCCACAACATTCAACCCTCCAAGTAGATCTGATCTGACATAATGGCTATGGGAAGGGCAGGATTGTACCAGGGTTGCAAAATTCTTGTAACTTTCACAAAAGTATTTGGTTTACCAGCAGTCCTGTTTGGAATATTCACAGATTTAAAACTTGGCACTTTGTAATTTCAGAAATCTTTCAACCATCATTTCAGCAGATATTAGATTTTGTCAATGATATAGCATTTCTTCTGGTTCGGGTGGGGCCAATAACCATACCAGAGTCCCCTTTTGTTTGGCACACCCACTCATAAATATATTCCCAGTGATGTTGTTCTGGTGCAACAAGGCCCTCACCTTCTAGGCGTCAAACCGATTCCACGGAGGGCCTAGTGCAGGCCTGCAGGGGTATTCAACTCTAACCCTACGGGGTCCGGAGCCTGCTGGTTTTCTCTTCTACCTCAACATTAATTGGACTCACCTGGTGTCCCAGGTCTAAATAAGTCTCAGATTAGAGGGATGCAATAAAAATGTGGAGTGGATCTGGCTTTGAGGTCCAGAGTTGAATACCCCTGGCCTAGTGCAAGGGCGTAGGAGTGAGTTTGATAACGGGGCGCAGATGGCTCAGTGAGTAGGGAGTCAGACTTGTAGTCAGAAGGTTGCCAGTTCGATTCCCGACTGAGCCAAAATGTCGTTGTGTCCTTGGGCAAGACACTTTACCCTAATTGCTCCCAGGTCGTTGCTGTAAATAAGAAATTGTTCTTAGTCAACTTACCTGGTTAAATAAAAAAAATAATGGGGGGGATATACCATTTTTTTGCAAGTTGTTCATATTATGAGGGGGGGCCATCACGAAGCCGTAGATGGGGTTGAAAGATTGGCAAGAAGGTGGGGATATAGGTTTTCGGTGGAAAAGACAAAAGTAGTGATTTTCACGAGGAAGGTGGGTGAGGGGGTGCACGTTAAATTGTATGGGAGGTCTTTGGAGAGGGTTGAGGTTTTCAGGTTTTTGTGTGTAATTTTCTATGCCGGATGACAGGGTGAGCACATTGAAGGTGGTAGAGGTTTAAGTAGGTCGTGATGCGTTGTCTGACAGGAAGACGTGGGGGGCAGGGAGAGCCTCGATGAGGGCAATGTATGTGTCCTTAAATTAGATCAGTGATGGTCTACAGATGTATAGCGTATGGGACAGCAGCAGTAAGCACTTTGAGGAAGTTTGATAGGGTACAGGCAAAGGGGCTTAGGGTATGCATTGGGGCATTTAGCACGTCTCTGGTTTCAGCACTACAGGTGCAGGTGGGGGAGATGCCATTAGATTTAAGAAGGCACTTGTTGGTGAATTTACAGGGACATGGGGGGGTAACCCTATGATACAGGTGTTGGTGGGGTGCTGGAACACAGTGTGAGGGATGTCAAGAGGTTTGGGTGGGTAGGAGAAGCACAGGCCAGAGAGGTGGGTTTTAGAGGAGGGGAGTTTAGTCCCATGGGAGATTTGCCTCTGAGGCCTCTTGGTTGTTGCCTCCAGGGGTTGATCTGGATGTATTGGGGTACGGAGGGATTGGGGGAGCATCTGTGTAGCCAAGGTGGTTTAGAGGTACCTGGGTGATGGGTATCAAGACTGTGTCATGCTTATAAGGACCCAGAGATTGGTTGAACAGGGTCAGCTTTTATTGTGCGAGTGTCACTAACAGCGTTACTGATCACTTGGCGGTTTAAACAGTGGAGCTTATAGCAGTACAGGTTGCATTACTGTGGGTGGAGAAAGTCAAGCCAGACAGGGTGGTGATTTGCATGGATTCAATTCCACTAGGCGGCAGGACACTATGAACAGGATAGGGTAAGGAGGAAGAGGGTACAGGTCTCAGAAAGAAAGAAATCCAAGGCACTTTCCTTAAAATTATAAAAAGCCTTTAATATTATTGGCTATATCATAATAGAAAATGTTTAAAATATGGGAAGAAGCTACCCACGCGTAGCGGCACAAACAGCCTTCTTCAGGGCATGCTTCCCAAACAAATAGCTCCCCCTCTAATATTCTATGCACTAATTAGAGACACCTGAGTGACATAGTAAGTAACCACATGAAGCACGCCAAACAAATCCACTAGGTGGCTGGCTGTAAATATTCATATGCAACAAACAAACGAGACAGTCCACTGTTAGGCCATATATCATAAATATCCACATACAGAATACACTAGGTGGCTACATTGTGAATTAAGCACAAACAAATACATATACAAAATTATCACAAGAAAGGACTGAAATCTATTTCTTCATTAAGTACAGGTCTCGTTCATGTGGGTTCCGGCTCATGCTGGGGTGGCCGGGAACGAAGCCGCTGCTAAATTGGCTAAGCAGGCTCTGGTGAGGGAGGTAGTGGACCGTGGGTGTGTCTTTGAGCAGGGCAGAAGCTAAGGTGATTGTGTGGAATGAGATGAGGAAGGTCTGGCATGAGCGATGGAATGTGGACACCAAGGGGAGGCAATTTTTTCAGATACAGGGTGTGGTTAGGAGTAGAAGGGAGAAGAGTACTATTACTAGACTGAGGGTGGGGCACTGTGGATTGCACAACACATTACACATGATTGGGAAACATCCAACGGGGTCGTCTAATTACTGCAGGGTGGCGGAGAAGGTGGATTCCGTACGGAGGCAGTGCAGGCAGGCGCTATGGGAGTGAGAGGGAGAGGTTGCAACTGGGTCTGAGGACAGAGGATGTGCACGTCTTGAGTTTAGTCTGTTTTGGTTAGAGGGTGTTCAGGTGCAGTGTTGAGGTGTTTGTGTTCCTTGAGGAAACTGGGTTGGTAGGGAGACAATAGGTCCTCCCTGATGCTAATGACCTCCATTACAGTAGGTGGCGGTAATGCACCAATGACGTTGGATGCCAACCGCCGTTCAACCCCACAGAAGAAGATGCCCAGCATTCACTTTTTTATACTGTCATTGAGCATTCACTAGGCCCTCCGTGGTTCCTGTTGACACCTTTGATTTAGGATTTATTGCGGGAGCTTATCGGGAACTAATGCACATTGACGTTATTACTTATTCTTAACTTGAACTGCCTCCCAGCATGAATCGGGTGTGCTGCTTTGGCAGACTTTGTGCCTGATTTTTATATTTTCCAATTTGTGATTCAGCCTTTCCCTGTGGACTTGGGAAATTACAAGTCAAGGAATGTCTCTTCCAAAGCACATTGAATGCCATCATGCTTCTTGCCACACTTTTATTCTCAACTTGCTAATTTTAGAAGGGCACAAGTTATAACGAAGTATCACATGACTACTGAATCACCAGAAGGGATCAAACAATGAATGCTATTCATTAAGGACATTGAATACAATTATTAAAATCAAATATAGAATAGTATCCAAATATGCATTACATATCCATAATTATGCATTTGATTTATTACCACAATCCCTTTTGCTAGTGCTAATTCAGATTCATCTTCTTTTTCAGACAAAATGGATGTAAGTAATCATTATGTTCCTAACGATCATACTTGTTTAGTGCTAGAATATTCCTCAATTTCAGAGACATTTGGATGCATTCAAATAGTGCATATAACCAACCCTGTTTCGCTCATTCTGCTGTTCTTTACCTTCCTCTAGCTGTCTGATGCTCTGGGAGAACCAGACTTGCCGAGCCAGAACCACCCACAGAGTGGGCCACCTACCCAGCAAACATGGCCAGGACAGCCTGGTGCCCCAGCTGCTTGGCCAGGACAGCCTGGTGCTCCACCTGCTTGGCCAGGACAACAACCAAACCCTGCCCAACCAATGTGGCCTGGACCACCAGGAGGTCAGCCTGGACAACCAGCATGGCCTGGACAACCAGGAGTTCCACCTGGCCAGCCAACATGGCCTGGACAACCAGGAGTTCCCCCTGGCCAGCCACAATGGCCTGGACAACCAGGAGTTCCCCCTGGCCAGCCACAATGGCCTGGACAACCAGGAGTTCCCCCTGGCCAGCCACAATGGCCTGGACAACCAGGAGTTCCCCCTGGCCAGCCACAATGGCCTGGACAACCAGGAGGACAACCAGGAGTTCCGCCTGGCCAGCCAACATGGCCTGGACAACCAGGAGGTCCCAACCAACCTAGTGCACCTGGATGGCCAAGCCCTAGTTCGGGCCCCGCTCCACCTAAGGCTCCACAAAATCAAGCACCACTGGTGAGAAAACATTTAGTCTGTTAGGAACATGGTTCATCATTTTGTTTGTCAGATTAATACATATTTTCATGTCGCTTTAAGCCTATCATAATGTAACATTACTTGTTGTTGCTATAGTTTTAATCATTTGCATTACTGGTAGTTATTTTAAACACATTTTAACTTCCCCAACAGCCAAACCCATATAGTCAGATCCTGCCAAGAGGATGCTATGACAGGATGGTCATCACCATTCACGGGACTGTCAACAACAATGCCAAAATGTCAGTAACAACTCACACTGATTTACTGGTGAACTGTGAAGTTCTACTTTGTTGCTGTTTTCACATTCTGATCATGTTATTTTTGTCTTGTAGTTAACTGCTGCAACAGCAGTTGAAGTCCTTTTAGTTCCTAGTTGCCTGCAAAATTATTATTCTGAATGCCACTTCTTAAAATGCTAAATATAATGTGTTGGATTATTAGCACAAACAGTTCTGGTGCCTGGTTAACGGTAGTTCTACACCGCTACTCTCAAACTAAGGACTAATCCAGTGTTTTTCAACCCTCTCCTCGGGGCTCACCAGACGATCTACAGTTTAGCTATAGCCACTAAACTAGCTCACCATATTTATTAATCAAGGGCTTGATAATTATCACATGAGTTGAATCAGGTGTGCTAGCTCAGAAATAGATCAAATACATGGAACGGCTGGTGTTCCCAGAGGACAGGGTTGAAAAACACTGGACTAATCACTGGCAGTTTGATTTTTTGTTCTCCATAATTGGTGATTTTATAAATATCAAATTCAGGATGTAGCCTGCGACCTAACAGTGAGTCATTAGGATGTTTGTGGAACGTCACAAGGTTGTGTAATGGTGCGCTGGTCATTAGACTGGCCCCTGCTTGCTTGGTACATACAAATAATTAGAGGTTGGATGACAGGATTTAGATGAACAAGATTGCCAGCACTAGGAACTGAAATCTAGGCTAGTGGTTTCTAACCTTTTTCATGACACCGCACACTTGGGTGGGACCAAAAATTTCATGGCACACCAACACACACACACACACACACACACACATCAAACACCGAAAGATAATGTTTAAATGAAATATAGCATGAGCTTTACAGTGATACAACAAACTTAAAACATCTTACCTTTACATGCAATCCCTTGCCTTGTCCATTCTCCCCAGGTCTATACTTACTCAACAATCATGTACATGTAGCTGTAGCGCTCCTTAACAATTTTGTTTGCAATCAAACAAACAAATATGATTCTTGTCATGGTTTATACAACTAGCCTACTTAACATGTGTCACTTCATTTAATATGGGATCACGGTGCTTGATATTTGGGTACCAACACGTGGTTTCAGTGGCATCGATGTGTGCATGCTAGTCAACTGCAGGTGTGACCTTAATTGCTTCTATGTCCAATCAGATCAGAGGCTGAACATGATGTAAGACAGTTTGTCTCTATCCAGCGCATCGGCTTGGGAAATCCTTACTGGAGAGTGAAAAGAGCATTTCGAACAAAGCGTTGCATAAATTGCCCCTCCAAAACATAACACATCAGATTTAGAAAATAAATCACGGCACATTTGGAGTCTTTACGGTACACAAGGTTGCTGCTGTACATGGGTTGAAAACCTCTGATCTAGGCTGCTGACAAACACAAATCAATCGGGACTCTGTGAAAGAGGTTAGCAGAAAATAAACAAAAAGTAGTACTGTATGTATTTTCCAATCGTCTAATGATTGTGTTAAGTCATTTCGGGGCGTCAGTTGGCTCACTGGTTAGGAATGAGACTTGTAGTCAAGAGGTTCACAGTTTGATTCTCAACTGTGCCAAATTTTAGTGTCCTTGGGCAAGGCACTTAACCCTGAGTTACTCCAGGGGGGGTGTCCCTGTACTTACTGTAAGTCACTTTTTAAATAAGAGGATGTGTAAAACATTTAAGGAAAATGGGTGATTAGGGAACACATTACCAGTGACTAATTCAATACCATGCATATGATTTTGACCACTAACCAAAGTGCATAACACATATCACAACATGTTGCTGTAATACCGGTAGTTAAACACAATGATCCAACTATCCACAACACTCTCTAGGTTTACCACCATGTTATTAGCCTGTTGTCAGGTCTGTTTTTGTTCTGGGAACTCTGCTGCTCTTTCTCATGCCAAACATGAAAAACACAAACACACAGGTACGTATGTTATTAGCCTCAAGGTAATAATGATGACTTATCTTCCTGTAGGTTAACCCTGAACCTGTCCAAAGGAAATGACATTGCCTTACATGTCAACCCCCGCTTTGATGAAATGGGTAGGAAAACCATTGTGTGCAACAATCTGATAGGAACTCAATGGGGCAAAGAGGAGAGGGAGCATAAAAATTTTCCCTTTGCTCACGGCAAGCCCTTTGAGGTGAGAAATCCTTCTTACTGTTTTCTTAATATCAACTTAAACGTGTTTAGAAAGTTTTGGATCCTGGGTCCATTGAATCTCATAGTTGCATTAGTTCAGACACTATACAATGATTTATTTAAATACGGAACCAGGTGTGATTTTGAAATCATTTTTTTATTACTATTTATAGACAATATCAATTAATACACTATCAATCAATTGATGTTATTAAAAACCAATAAAGTTTTACAATCAAAATATACGAAATTATATAATATTGAATACATTCTATATATGTCTATTGCATTATAATGACTTTGTTCCTATGATTGTTTTCCAGATGAAGGTCATGTGCACTAACAATGAGTTCAAGGTGGCAGTGAACAATGTTCACATCTTAGATTTCAAACATCGCATGCGTGACCTCGCCTCCATCAACCGGTTGGATATCTACAATGATGTCACCCTCTCATCTGTTGATGTCAGCACAATCTGAAATCTTAACTGTTGCTTGACCATTCTATCAGCTTATACAATGTATAGGATTACAATAGACTCAACTGAATCTTACAGCTTGACTCTCAGGCTCTAACGCATCATTCTCTGTGTGGAAATAAAGTTTTTACAATTTACGAACATTTGAAATGTTTTCAGGAAGTAATGTTGTAAGCTCTTAATATCTTCTAAAATAAACTAGCTATATAATTGTTGACTGATTTTGTAACAGTATTTGTTTTGAGTGCTTGGATACCAGTTATGTCCACTAGATGGCAGACTAAGAGCCACAAGAAAATTAGAATAAACAAAGGATTTTTTGTCCTTAAAAACTATTTTGTCAAAATTGTTAAATGGCACATTCTGCTGCCACTGTTTAACTTCAATTTAAAAAAATGTGATTTGGGGCAAATATGGCATGCCAATCATCAAATTTTTTGGTACTTTTTATCGATCCACAGTGCCATTGTACACTCACCTAAAGGAGTATTAGGAACACCATACTAATACTGTGTTTGACCCTCTTTCGCCTTCAGAACTGCCTTAATTCTACGTGGCATTGATTCAACAAGGTGCTGAAAGCATTCTTTAGAAATGTTGACAGGATATTGACAGGATAGCATCTTGCAGTTGATGGAGATTTGTGGGATGCACATCAAGGGCACGAAGCTCCCGTTCCACCACACCCGAAAGATGCTCTATTGGGTTGAGGTCTAGTGACTGTGGGGGCCATTTTAGTACAGTGACCTCATTGTCATGTTCAAGAAACCAATTTGAAATGATTCAAGCTTTGTGACACGGTGCATTATCCTGCTGGAAGTAGCCATCAGAGGATGGGTACATGGTGGCCATAAAGGGATGGACATGGTCAGAAACAATACTCAGCTAGGCCGTGGCATTTAAACGATGCCCAATTGGCACTAAGGGGCCTAAAGTGTGTCAAGAAAACATCCCCCAAACTATTACACCACCAGCCTGCACAGTGGTAACAAGGCATGATGGATCCATGTTCTCATTCTGTTTACGCCAAATTCTGACTCTACCATCTGAATGTCTCCACAGAAATTGAGACTCATCAGACCAGGCAACATTTTTCCAGTCTTCAACTGTCCAATTTTGGTGTGCTCTTGCAAATGGTAGCCTCTTTTTCCTATTTGTAGTGGAGATGAGTGGTACCCGGTGGGGTCTTCTGCTGTTGTGGCCCATCTGCTTCAAGGTTGTGCGTGTTGTGGCTTCACAAATGCTTTGCTGCAAACCTCGGTTGTAACGAGTGGTTATTTCAGTCAAAGTTGCCCTTCTATCATCTTGAAGCAGTCGGCCCATTCTCCTCTGACCTCTAGCATCAACAAGGCATTTTCGCCCACAGGACTGCCTTATACTTGATGTTTATCCCTTTTCACACCATTCTTTGTAAACCCTAGAAATGGTTGTGCGTGAAAATCCCAGTAACTGAGCAGATTGTGAAATACTCAGACCGGCCCGTCTGGCACCAACAACCATGCCATGCTCAAAATTGCTTAAATCACCTTTCTTTCCCATTCTGACATTCAGTTTGGAATTCAGGAGATTGTCTTGACCAGGACCAAACCCCTAAATGCATTGAAGCAACTGCCATGTGATTGGTTGAGTAGATCATTGCATTAAGAAGAAATTTAATGGGTGTTCCTAATAATCTTTTAGGTGAGTGTATAACTAGCATGGTCATTCTCAGACAGCTAAAGAACTCCACAGCAAGCCATTATTACTGACAAGTGGTAACCAAATATTTACTGGATGGAGAGTAACAATGACAGGACAGTAGGAAGGATTGTCTAGGGAGACTGGTGTTTGGAGTTACAGAGAGAAAGGACACAAAGAGTTGGCACAGGAGAATGCTTAGCGTATTATGGGATTGGTGACTATATAAATATACAGTTGTCTTTATCATTCATAACATGGACTGGATCAATATTCCCTTTATTATGTAGGCTCTGTTTGCATTGAAATAGGTAAGTTTTCCAAACAAAGACACCTGGGACAAGTTTTTGTGTGAGATGATTGATTGGTATGCCAACCCGATTAAGCAAATACCAGTCTGGAAAATTTCAAAACTGTCAGATTGTTCTACCGGACCTATCACCATTTGGGTGGATGTGTCTGGGAATGAGATGAAGTTCAATCGGATATACTTTTTGTCCCAGAGCTTTTCAATTGGATTCAGGTCTGGGGAACGTGAGGGACAGTCAATGGCATCAATGCCTTTGTCATCCAGGAACTGCCTACTCGCTGGTCACAAGGCTGGGCATTGTCCTGCACTAGGAGGAACCCCGGGGACCACTGCACCAGCGTAAGTTCTGATGATGGGTCTGAGGATTTCAATCCAGTACCTAACAGCAGTCAGGTTACCTTATGATAGCACATAAAGGTCTGTGTGAACCTTCAACGATATGCCACCCCAGACCATCACAGACCCACCACCGAACCGGTCACGCTGGATGATGTTGCAGGTAGCATAGCGTTCACCATGGAATCTCCATGGACTCACAACTGTCACGTGCTCAGTGTGAACCTGCTGTGAAGAGAACAGCGCGCCAATTGCGGACCTGCCAATTCTGATGTTCCTGGCGAATGCCAATTGAGTGTTGGGATGTGAGCACAGGTCTCACTAGAGGAAAGCACAGGTCTCACATGCAGTCTGTTTCTGACAGTTTGGTCAGAAACATTCACACCAGTAGCCCGCTGGAGGTTATTTTGTAGGGCTCTGGCAGTGCTCCTCCTGTTCCTCCTCGAACAAAGGAGCAGAAACCGGTCCTGTTGCTGAGTTAATGCCTTTCTATGGCCCTGTCCAGGTCTCATGTAACGATACGTCTCCTGGTATCTCCTCCGTGCTCTTGAGACTGTACTGGGTGACAGCAAAACTTGCGAAGGCATGTATGGATGTGTCATCCTGGAGGAGCTGATGTAACTGGAACCTGAATGGGCTGCAGGTACCACCTCATGCAACAAGTAGTGACAAGAACACTAGCAAAAAGCAAAACTAAAGAAGAATCAGTCAGGAAGGATAAGGAGCGAGCAATTGTCTGTGGCCACCACCTGCAAAACCATTCCCTTTTTGGGGGTTGTCTTGCTGTTGTCGCTCCAGTGCACCTGTTGTCACTTTTAGTTCAAATCAGGTGACACTGAGTCACAATAGCTTATGCTTCCTAACTGGACAGATTGATATTCTTGAAGTTTAGTTGACTTGGTGTTATACTGTGATACCTGCATGTTCCCTTAATTCATTTGAGCAGTGTATGTGTGTGTGTGTGTGTGTATATATATACACCGATCAGCCATAACATTATCACCACCTACAAAATATTGTGTATGTCCCCCTTTTGCCACCAAAACAGCAGCCCCATACACAACAAACTGCGATGCACTGAGTTTGGACAACTTTCTATCAGAACCAGTATAAACCTTGTTAGCAATTTGAGTTACAGTAGCTTGTCTGTTGTATCAGACCACACGGGCCGGCCTTTGCTCCCGACGTGCATCAATTAGCCTGGCCACCCATGAATTGCCGGTTCACTGCTTTTCCTTCCTTGGACCTATTTTGATAAGTACTGACCACTGCAGACCAGGAAGACCACACAAGAGCTGCAGTTTTGGAGATTATCTGACCCAGTCTCCTTGCATCACAATTTGGCCCTTGTCAGGGTCTGTGTGGCGTAGTGGGATAAGTAATTGCATTGCAAGTCAGTCTATGTCATGATAGTCAGTGGTTCAAGCCTGACTTTCCCCGGACCTCCTGCATGAGGCAGCAGAAATTGGTATAGCGCTGCCGGGGATTTGGTTTAGATAAATCAGATTTTCTATCCTGCCACATCGCTCTCCAGCGATGTGTTCTGATCATGCACTTGTAAATTAAATTGTGGAAGTATAGTTGGTGAACATAATCATCCCGTACATGATCTGACTAAAGGCTTCGGTGGACAATGTTGTATGAGCAGTGCAAAAGGAATCAGCTGCTGGGGAATTGTGTTGGATGAACCTTAGGTCCACCCCTCGTCATCCCTTAGATCTGTCCAAGGAGTTGCGGAGCTGCCATCAAGGCAGGATTAGAGGGAATTGGGAAGGAAGATAAATGGGGAAAAATTATGTATAATAATAATATTTTTTTAAATTGGCCCTTGTCAAAGTTGCTTAAATCCTTACACTTGCCCATTTTCCCTGCTTGTTCATTTTGTCCTCAAAGTTGATGTGTTAGAAGCAGGAAAAAAAGGGCAACGAACCTAGAGCACTGATGTCAAACCGGTTCCACAGAGGGACTAGTGTCTGCAGGTTGAAGATTTTACCTTGTACCTGACTGATTGGGTCACTAATTGGTTAGGATCTCCTCTCACCTGGCAGTATTGGTCTTAATTGGGCAATAATTGAAGGGAAACACCAAAAACCAGCATACACTAGGCTCTCCGTAGAACCGGTTTGACACCTGTGAGCAGGGTTGTGTCAGATTACTTTGAAATGTAATCAATTACTGACTACAACATACATGGACATTTTTGTAATCAGTAACGTAATCAGTTGTATTACCCAAAACATGTAACATAATCTGATTACTTTTGGATTACTATTAGATTACTTCAATAAATATGCTTAAGTAAAAGACACCACCACAGAATTGATCAATGAATTTTCATGTTATTTTTTTCTTTATTATTTCATTGCATCTAAGAAATCCTTTTGCTCTCATTAAAGCATTCCTGTGTGAACTAACTAAAAACGTTATTAACTAAAAATGTTATATGTATTACTAAGTATTTTCTTTACTCTGAACATATCCATTTATCATAGTATAGACTACTACCGCAGAACACTGCTGTTTTAAAGTGTAACTCTCGCAAAAATGTACCCGAGTCAAATTTTCATTTAAAAGCATAATTAGGACAGAAACGGCACTTTTAAAATTTTCCCTATTTTTGGTTTCCCTCAAATCACCTTTTGAATGGGAGTGCCAGGGGCACTAATATGATAGCATCAAAATCGCTACGGACTGCATAGGAGGAAATGTCAAGTTGTAATCATAAATTGTGTATATGCTGCTGCGTTAACTACTAAATAGTATAGTGAGTGTTTTATACATTTTCTCTTTTGTGGTAGGAAACATTTTGTTGGATGTGCCCTATTAGAACTTTGGAGGTAAAATCACCACTGGCTGGTTGGCTTCAGAAGATTTCATCAGTCCCTGGATGGAAGACCATGGTGCAGAAAGTGATGGTGCAGGGCCAGTAGGGGGCACTCTTCCCTCTGCTCTAAAATTCTAATTCCAAAGCCCCAGACTAGTGATGGGGACATCTGCTCTATGTAGTGTGCCATCTATCAGATGGGATGTGAAACAGGTGTCCTGACTCTCATCCCCAATCCCCAGGTCATTGCTGCAAATTAGAATATGTTTTCAGTCAATTCACTTTTAAAATAATGATAAATAATACCTTGGATATAACTTCACTGTAACTGTCAGTCTAAAACATGCATTTATGTTTATCTATGTCTAATATGTGTGGTTATGCAGGTGTGGTGATGCTTATGATTATTATGTAGAAAGCTGAACACAACAATGTCATGTTTTGGCACTCAATATTTTTGGATTTAATCCAGCACAGAACATGATATTCAAATAATAAGGGCTTTTATTCAATATAATAGTCTAAATAATCTAATCTAAATTGACTTAAACTCTTGCGTGAAACTTTGTTACACCGGCAACAACTACCCACGCAAGACCTCACGTGACTTTCCCGCTTTTTGATTTAAGTATTATTTCATATGAGGCTCCTTTTTCAACTACAAGGTCAATATTGTTTTTCACTAATGACAAAAAAATGAATTGTCCATGCATTTATATGGAACTAAGCTTTAGGAGCGTTCCATGTTTACTCTCCTCACTGTTACGTTCCATTCGGCAAGCAACACTTTTTGACTGGCAAAATGGGAGCCAGTAGGAACACAAACTGCAAAGGTGAGTTGTACAAAACCTTTATTTTTTTTATCTCAAGTTATTACAGATCTGTGTACACAAACAAAGTTCTTAATGCTCGAGTTCATATGTACAGCACCTGATGATACTTTGAGCAAAGTTTCATGTTGTGTCGAGCCTTCTTAGTGTTTTAATAATAGCGATTTTGATGCTATTATAGTAGTGCCCCTAGCACTCTCATTCAAAAGGCGATTTGACTGAAATTTAAAATAGGGAAAATCTTAAAAGTGGCATTTCCGTCCTTATTATTGGCAAAACTGCCAACTAGTAAACGCATATTACCCAACTGAAATGGGTCTGACTTTCGACGTCCACAGCTCCTCCATCTTGAGTTTTGATTTGTACCGTTTTCTTGTCAAGAAAATAAACAGGCAATTGGATGATAGTGACATTTAGTGGACAAATGAATGAATTGCTTATTAAATTAAAATTAAAACAGTTAGGCTATCAGAAAAAAGTTGCATTGTTAGCCTGATACAATGTAATCAGGTAATCCTGAACAATGTAACTGTAATCTTATTACACATTTTTTATTGTAATCTGGTCTGATTATAGTTACTTGATTTTTGTAATATGATTACTTAATAAAGATTACATGTAATCCATTACTACCCAACCCTGCCTGTGAGCTAGAGGTTCATAGCTGGCTAAGGCTCACGGATGCATGTGGGGAGCGAAGGTTGGCCCGTGTCAAGTCAAGTTTATTTATATAGCACATTTCATATGACAAACATAGACTCAATGTGTGGTCCGATCTAACAGACGAGCTTCTGTAGTTCCAAATGCTGAAAAAGTTAATGCTTTTTCTGATAGAAAGGTTTCAGAACACAGTGCATCACAGTTTGTTGCATATGGGGCTGCTGTTTTGGCTGCAAAAGGGGGACCTACACAATATTAGGCAGGTGGTCATAATGTAATGGCTGATCGGAGTATATTTAGTTGTTTGCAAACGTTTAGGCACCCCTGACAATTTCCATGATTTTCATTTATAGATCATTGGGTGTTTGTATGAGCAATTTCATTTTGATCTATCAAATAACTGAAGGACAGTAATATTTCAGGGAAATTAGTTTGATTGGATTAACAGAAAAAGTGCAATATGCATCAAAACGAAATTAGACAGGTGCATAAATTTGGGCACCCTTGTCATTTTGTTGATTTGAATACCTGTAACTACCTAGCTCTGATAAATTGGAACACACAATTGGTGCATCCAATCATGAGAAAATGTATTCAAGGTGGCCTGTCGCAAGTTGTTGTTCTCTTAGACTCTCCTCTACAGAGAATGGCAAAATGGGGTTCTCAAAACAACACTCAAATGACCTGGAAACAAAGATTGTTCAACATTATGGTTTAGGGGAGGGCTACAAAAAGCTATTGCAGAGATTTAAGCTGTCACTGTCCACTGTGAGGAACATAGTGAGGAAATGGAAGACCACAGGCACAGTTCTTGTTAAGGCCAGAAGTGGCATGCCAAGTAAAATATCAGAGAGGCAAAGGTGAAGGATGGTGAGAACAGTCAAAAACAGCCCACACACCAGCTCCAAAGACCTACAACATCATCTTGCTACAGATGGTGTCACTGTGCATTGTTCAACAATTCAGCGCATTTTGCACAAGGAGAAGCTGTAAGGAAGAGTGATGCAGAAGAAGTATTTTCTGCACACATGCCACAAACAGAGTTGCTTGAGTTATGCAAACGCACCATTGGACAAGCCAGCCTCATATTGGAAGAAGGTGCTGTGGACTGTTGAAACAAAGATGGAGTTATTTGGTCATAACACGGGTTGGTATGCATGGCAGCAAAAGATCACAGCGTTCCAAGACAAACAATTGCTACCCACAGTAAAATTTGGTAGAGGTTTCATCATGCTGTGGGGCTGTGTGGCCAGTGCCAGTACTGGGAATCTTGTTAAAATTGAGGGTTACATGGATTCCACTCAATATCAGCAGATACTTGAGAATAATGTAGAGGAATCAGTCTAAAGTTGAAGTTACACCGGGGCTGGATATTTCAACAAGACAACGACCCAAAACACTGCTCAAAATCTACTCTAAAAAGTACAATGTTCTGGAATGGCCATCCGTCCCCAGACCTGAATATCATTGAAAATATGTGGGGTGATTTGAAGTGGGCTGTCCATGCTTGGCAACCATCAAACCTAACTGAACTGGAGATTTTTGCAAGGAGGAATGGTCCAAAATACCTTCATCCAGAATCCAGACACTCATTACAGGCTATAGGAAGCATCTAAAGGCTGTTATTTCTATTAAAGGAGGCTCAACTAAATATTGATGTGATATTTCTGTTGGGGTTCCCAAATGTATGCACCTGTCTAATTTCATTTTGATGCATATTGCACATTTTCTGTTCATCCAATAAACCTAATTTCACTACTGAAATATTACTGTGTCCTTTAGTTATTTGATAGGTCAAAATGAAATTGCTGATCCAAACACTCAATTATTTATAAATGAAAATGATGGAAATCATCAGGGGTGCCTAAATTTTGCATACGACTGTACATTGTTATTTAAAGAGCTATTAGGGTGTAATCATTATTTTGAATTTTTACTTAATTTTTTCCTGGCTGTTGTGACTTAATGTACTGTGGGAAATTGATACATCCTGTGGTAGCCTATTCATTAAAAGTGCACCACTTTCAATTAAAGGCCCTAGTGAAAAAGTATAATATAAAGTGAATAGGATGCATTTGTGAACACAAGATTCCTCAAAGTTAGGTAACTGATAACATTTTCACAATGTCAACTATAGACTGATAATCAATGGACACTGAAGACAGAAAATATCAATTATTCAGAGACTGTTGTATGCCCAAACATAACCTGCATTGAACTTCATGAAGGTTTGAAATTCAAATTGTTGTAAATGTATTTTGCACCTGCATTATGATGTGGCTGGTAAAAGGTGTTTTATAATAGGCATTTCAATGACCTATACTTTGGTCTCCCATCGGTACTTGTTCACATATAATCTACTATACAGGTCCTTCTCAAGAAATTAGCATATTGTGCTAAAGTTCATTATTTTCCATAATGTAATGATAAAAATTTTCATATATTTTAGATTCATTGCACACCAACTGAAATATATCAGGTCATTTATTTGTTTTAATACTGATGATTTTGGCATACAGCTCATGAAAACCCAAAATTCCTATCTCAAAGAATTAGCATATTTCATCTGACCAATAAAAGAAGTGTTTGTAATACAAAAAAAAGAAAAAGTCAACCTTCAAATAATTATGTTCAGTTATGCACTCAATACTTGGTCGGGAATCCTTCTGCAGAAATGACTGCTTGAATGCGGCGTGGCATGGAGGCAATCAGCCTGTGGCACTGCTGAGGTGTGATGGAGGCCCAGGATGCTTCGATAGTGGCCTTAAGCTCATCCAGAGTGTTGGGTCTTGCGTCTCTCAAATTCCTCTTCACAATATCCCACAGATTCTCTATGGGGTTCAGGTCAGGAGAGTTGGCAGGCCAATTGAGCACAGTAATACCATGGTCAGTAAACCATTTACCAGTGGTTTTGGCACTGTGAGCAGGTGAAAAATGAAATTTTCATCTCCATGAAGCTTTTCAGCAGATGGAAGCATGAAATGCTCCAAAATCTCCTGATAGCTAGCTGCATTGACCCTGCCCTTGATAAAACACAGTGGACCAACACCAGCAGCTGACATGGCACCCCAGACCATCACTGACTGCGGGTACTTGACACTGGACTTCAGGCATTTTGGCATTTCCTTCTCCCCAGTCTTC